>JADBJO010022149.1:15000-28379 GCA_016801955.1 Conus betulinus | reverse complement strand
AACGACATTTCAGGCTGAATTGGAGAATATTGAGTTTTTCATGGTCATGAATTGAAGAGAAGACATCTGAGAAATGTCGGTTTCAGAGAACGTCTATACACGCGTTCAGGCGGTTTCGAGCAGTGTTGACTGGCTGAATCCCAACAAGACCACACTAAAAATCAGATTGTATCTATGCTTGGATAAATAGTTGTCATGTATGCTGATCAAACAAATGTGTAATTCTATGTAACTGATCCCCCCCCCCCCCCCCCCCCCCCCATTCTTCTGGGGCAAAGCAGAAACATAAATTGTCCAATACAGATTATTATCGATAATGAGGCCAAGTATTTCATTATTCCATACGAAGAGTGGTTGTGAAATTTCCATCCTGGGTAATTTAGTTTGAATGTTCTGACGTTTCTCTCTCACTGAATCCAACATAGATGAGGGGCATATGATTAAGTTCTGACCATTTAACAAGTCTGTGTCTGTTTGCAAGTCAGTGCATTCTGCATTTGCGTTTTGTCTTTATTGAGAAGTGAGCACCATAGGCGAAAGGTTCACAAGAGGAGAAAAATAATATCAATCATTAATACATCAACTAAAAATAAGATAAGACGTAAGACTGATTCTTAGGAAACTCTGTGGTTTGGCTGGCAATGAAAGGGATTCTCCAGAAATTTTTCACATTAATTGTTCTCTGGTACACAGAACAGTCGTTCCAAGTCCGAGAGATTCTCTTGATAGAGGCTTTTAGCACATCGTGGTCAAAAAGGTTTAACGTCTGTGCAAAACGAACAGCTTCCTTCTCCAGTGAATCTCTCGTCCTCGAACAAGCCTATAAACCAAGGTTCCGTGTGTTAACGCACGCTTAACATCTTGAACACATGTAATATCCCATCTCCAATTTCCTGAAGAGAAGACCAGTTTGGCCGTTGGTATAGATGACACACTTTGCACATAGCATGCACCCTGCGTGAAAAATCAAAAGAACGAAGGTAGACAATTGAGTGGATGATAATATCATTATTGACTGAATGACACAGGAAACGATTAAATGAAGCGACGGCAGGCAGCTTTTCAGTCGGTTCCACCCAGGTAGGCAGCCCGTCGTGTAAACTAGAGCATGGATTGTAAAACGCTTAGAGCTTGATCTCTAGCAGAGGATAGGCGCTATCTTAGTACTCTTAACGATGATGATGATAATGATTAAAAAAAACAATGAAAATAATACTGATAACGATAATAATGATAGTAATATGATAATAATAATGATAATAGTAATAATAATGATGATAATAATATTTATGATGATATAACAATAATATAATGATGATAATAATAATGCTGATAGTAATGATAATAATACTAATACTGATGATAATAATAATAATAATAATCATGACGATGATGATGACAATAATAATAATAATAATAATAATAATAATAATAATAATAATAATAATAATAATGATAATAATAATAATAATAATAATAATGATAATAATGATGATGGTGATGATGATGATGATGATGATGATGATGATAGATCGCCTTTGATGTTGGAATGCTACTGTTCTTCTAGACCTTTTAGTGCAGTATGACGGAAACGATTCTCTCTTAATTCGCGTTGGTCTGGATAGAATGAACTACATATAATAAAACGTAAGTAAACTAGAGCATGGATTGTAAAACGCTTAGAGCTTGATCTCTAGCAGAGGATAGGTGCTATCTTAGTACCCTTAACGATGATAATGATAATGATAATAATAATAACAATTAAAAATAATACTGATAACGATAATAATGATACCATATATGATAATAATAATGATAATAATAATAATAGTACTAATGATAATCATCATCATCATCATCATCATCATGTAACAATAATAACAATAATAATGATAATAATAATGCTGATTGTAATGATAATATTACTGATAATGATGATAATAATAATCATGATACCAATATGATAATAATAATGATATAATAATAATAGTACTAATGATAATAATAATAATCATCATCATCATCATCATGTAACCATAATAACAATAATAATTATGCTGATTGTAATGATAATAATACTGATAATGATGATAATAATAATCATGATGATGATGATGATAATAATAATGACAGTAGTAGTAGAAGTAGTAGTAGTAAATAATGATGATATGATAGTAATAATAATAATAATAAATAATGATGATATGATAATAATAGTAGTAGTAGTAGTAATAATATAATAAAATAATAATATTATAATAATAATAATAATAATAATAATAATAATAATAATAATAATAATAAATAATAATAATGATGATGATGATGATGATGATGATGATGATGATGTTGATGATGATGATGTTGATGATGATGATGACGATGATGATGATGATGATGATGATGATGATGATGACAGATCGCTTTTGATGTTGGAATGCTACTGTTTCTCTAGACCTCATCGTGCAATGTGACGAAACGATTCTCTCTTTATTCGCGTTGGTCTGGATAGAATGAACTACATATAATAAAACGTAAGTTGGGTTTTCTTTGAAATGTCTGTCGAAGACGGCTGATAGAATCGATATTGGTATTTAGTTCGGGGGGTTATCTAAATCACCAGAGATGTAAAGACTGGCGGTACTTTGGCATCCTCCAAAGCTTGTGAATTGTAACATTGAAGTTGTTTCTATAAATGAGATGCTCACATATAGTACGTGCAGATATTTTCAAAATTCTGATATCGATATTGTCAAGGACCATAAGAATTAAACGTTTTTAATGAGGAGAATACTCCACAACCTTTCTGAACACATAGACATTGAAATTAAATTTATAGTCACTTACTTCCAGACATAAAATCATTTTCATAGTATTGACAAACCATTGTTTGCTTAAAGGTCAACCTCCATTTTTTTTCATCTATTGTTGAAAAGTGATTATCAGTGGTCTTATTTTTGGTCATCAGTATTTTCTAGAAGGAGCAATGGTTGCAATATTCCCAGGCTTTTCATTAATGGCTATCGGGATAGACTTTTTAAAAATTATAAGTTCATTAAGATCTTTTCTTTGAGCATACTTTTTTTTATGGAGTTACTTTATCCAGTTGTTTTTCAGACATGTCGTTTTTTCCCTGTTGACTATGATTATACACTGGCTGCATTAATTTCGCCAGTTGATCGCCGTGATTTACTATAAGATCTAACACGTGCAAGTCGTTGGGTTCATGGTAATCACGGATAGAGAAAATGTGCCGTGCTTCACTGAAAGTGCTTTGTCCAAATCGTTTGGCAAACACGAGTCAGATACAACTCAGGAGCGTGAATTGTAGAACAACGAATAGATATAACTATATTGGTGCAAAAACCCGGCAGTCGTTGCACTCTTTTCAGACCACATTAAATCTAAAGGAAAGTGATCACCTAGGCCATAGAAAAGTTAGAGAAAATTACAAAAACCACTTGTTCTTTACATATGCACTGCTACTAAATATCCCAGATAGTGATTTTGTCTCATTTGAGTGATGATATTGCGCCGTTTTTATCTATATTTTTCCTAAATTCCAAATCGTTTCCCCGTATTACGAGGATTAAGCAAATCAGAATCTGAACCTCTTAGAAAAACAACATCTGTGGAATAATGGATAATTGGAAATATTATCTATCCCGAGTTGAAACGAACAAACCCACTCTACATTTTTCTCTTTGTTTCTACAGAAAACAACCAACAACCTAACAATTAAACGAATGAACAAAATGAAGAAAAAAACTATTGTAGTCCTTTTAGACGAATTTCTATCCAAACACATTCAATGCTATCCTTGTGATATACAAAAGAAAAGGTGATGAAAAACAAATGAACAAGGCATCAAGAAATAGTATGTACATAGCACTCACAAATATTATATGCAAGTTTTGAGAGAGAGAGAGAGAGAGAGAGAGAGAGAGAGAGAGAGAGAGAGAGAGTAACTATAACATTAAGGTCAGAATACCCAGACTACACATCATAAAGCTTAGTCACAACTTTTTAATTCAATATTTTGCGTTATAATACTTTAAATGAAGACGAGTTACATCTATTTTTCAAGAAATCAGGAACTTTACTCAAGAATTTTCGAACTGAATACATAAAGTGAAAATATGAAAAGACCGGAAATGTTATGTTTATTATGAAAGGTGTTCAGCAAGTATTTGTAACCTGCATGAGCAGCTGCGATGTGTTTTTAAAAATTATTATCATGCATGAAGGCATTTTATTGAAATGACATTCCAGGCTGAATAGGAGAATATTGAGTTTTTCATGGTCATGAATTGAAGAGAAGACATCTGAGAAATGTTGGTTTAAGAGAACGTCTATACACGCGTTCAGGCGGTTTCAAGCGGTGTTGACTGGCTGAATCCCAACAAGACCACACTCAAAATCAGGTTGTATCCATGCATGGATAAATAGTTTCCAAGTATGCTGATCAAACAAATGTGTAATTCTGCACAACTGATTTTCCCCCCATTCTTCTGAGGCAAAGCAGAAACATAAATAGTCCAATACAGATTATTATCAATAGTGAGGCCAAGTATTTGATTATTTCCATACAAAGATTGGTCGTAAAATTTCATGCTGGTAAATTTACTTTGAATGTTCTGACGTTTCTGTCTCACTGAATCCAACATAGATGAGGGGCATATGATTAAGTTCTGACCATTTAACAAGTCTTTCTCTGTTTGGAACTCAGTACATATGCATTTGCGTTTTGTATTTATTGAGAAGTGTTGCACTATAGGCGAAATGTGCACAAGAGGAGAAAATAATATCAATCATTAATACATCAACTAAAAATAAGATAAGACGTAGGACTAATTCTTAGGAAACTCTGTGATTTGGCCGGCAATGAAAGAGATTCTCCAGAAATTTTCACATTAATTGTTCTCTGGTACGCAGAAAAGTCGATCCAAGTCCAAGAGATTCTCTTAATAGTGGCTTTTAGCACATCGTGGTCAATAAGGTTTAACATTTCTGCAAAACGAACAGCTTCTCCAGTGAATCTCTCGTCCTCGAACAAGCCTATAAACCGAGGTTCCGTGTGTTAACGCACGCTTAACATCTTGAACACATGTAAAATCCCATCTCCACTTTTCTGAAGAGAAGACCAGTTTGGCCATTGGGTATAGATGACACTTTGCACATAGCATGCACCCTGCGTGAAAAATCAAAAGAACGAAGGTAGACAATTGAGTGGATGATAATATCATTATTGACTGAATGACACAGGAAACAATTAAATGAAGCGACGGCAGGCAGCTTTTCAGTCAGCTCCACCCAGGTAGGCAGCCCGTCGTGTAAACTAGAGCATGGATTGTAAAACGCTTAGAGCTTGATCTCTAGCAGAGGATAGGCGCTATCTTAGTACCCTTAACGATGATGATGATAATGATAATAATAATAACAATTAAAAATAATACTGATAACGATAATAATGATACCAAGATGATAATAGTAATAATAATAATAATATAATCATCATCATCATCATATAACAATAATAACAATAACAATAATGCTGATTGTAATGATAATAATACTGATACTGATGATAAAAATAATAATGATGATGATGATGATGATGATAATAATA
The DNA here is from genome assembly GCA_016801955.1 of Conus betulinus. Taxonomy (NCBI): domain Eukaryota; kingdom Metazoa; phylum Mollusca; class Gastropoda; order Neogastropoda; family Conidae; genus Conus; species Conus betulinus. The sequence goes on along the minus strand of JADBJO010022149.1, from coordinate 22,750 downwards.
ATGATAGTAGTAGTAGTAGTAGTAGTAGTAGTAGTAGTAATAATAATAAATAATGATGATATGATAGTAATAATAATAATAATAATAATAATAATATAATAATAATAATAATAATAATAAATAATGATGATATGATAATAATAGTAGTAATAATAATAATAATAATAATATATGATGATGATGATGATGATGATGATGATGATGATGATGATGACGACGACGACGACGACGACGACGACGATGATGATGATGATGATGATGATGATGATGATGACAGATCGCTTTTGATGTTGGAATGCTACTGTTGTTCTAGACCTTTTAGTGCAATGTGACGAAACGATTCTCTCTTAATTCGCGTTGGTCTGGATAGAATGAACTACATATAATATAACGTAAGTTGGGTTTCTTTTTGAAATGTCTATCGAAGACGGCTGATAGAATCGATATTGGTATTTAGTTCGGGGGGTTATCTAATCACCAGATGTAAAGACTGGCGGTACTTTGGCATCCTCCAAAGCTTGTGAATTGTAACATTGAAGTTGTTTCTATAAATGAGATGCTCACATATAGTGCGTGCAGATATTTTCAAAATTCTGATATCGATATTGTCAAGGACCATAAGAATTAAACGTTTTTAATGAGGAGAATACTTCACACCCTTTCTGAACACATAGACATTGAAATTAAATTTATAGTCACTTACTTCTAGACATAAAATCATTTTCATAGTATTGACAAACCATTGTTTGCTTTAAGGTCAACCTCCATTTTTTTCATCTATTGTTGAAAAGTGATTATCGATGTTTTTTTTTTTTTTCAGGTCATCAGTATTTTCTAGAAGGAACGATGGCTGCAAATATTTCCCAGGCTCTTCATTAATGGCTATCGGGATAGACTTTTTAAAAATTATAAGTTCATTAAGATCTTTTCTTTTTGAGCATACTTTTTATGGAGTTACTTTATCCAGTTGTTTTTCAGGCATTTCGTTTTTCCCTGTTGACTGTGATAATACACTGGCTGCATTAATTTCGCCAGTTGACCGCTGTGATTTACTATAAGATCTAACACGTTCAATTCAGTGGGTTCATGGTAATCACGGATAGAGAAAATGTGCCGTGCTTCACTGAAAGTGCTTTGTCCGAATCGTTTGGCAAACACGAGTCAGATACAAACTCAGGAGCGTGAATGTAGAACAACGAATAGATATAACTATATTGGTGCAAAAACCCCGCAGTCTTTGCACTCTTTTCAGACCACATTAAATCTAAAGGAAAGTGATCACCTAGGCCATAGAAAAGTTAGAGAAAATTATAAAAACCATTGGTTCTTTACATATGCACTGCTACTAAATATCCCAGATAGTGATTTTGTCTCGTTTGAGTGTTGAATATTGCGCCAGTTTTTATCTATATTTTTCCTAAACTCCAAATCGTTTCCCTGTATTACGAGGATTAAGCAAATCAGAATCTAAACCTCTTAGAAAACACAACATCTGTGGAATAATGAATAATTGGAAACATTATCTATCCCGAGTTGAAACGAACAAACCACTCTACATTTTTCTCTTTGTTTCTACAGAAAACAACCAACCTAACAATTAAACAAAGGAACAAAATGAAGAAAACTACTGTTGTCCTTTTAGACGAATTTCTATCCAAACATATTCAATGCTATTCTTGTCAAATACATCATGTCACATACATCATTTCAACTTAGCAAGCTGTGCACATATGGGACTAAACCTGTTCCTAGTTTTGCCACAAAATGTGTCTTCTAATTAAAATGTGATCTGAAACTGATGCGAAATCATCTGATACAACTTTTGACAATTGTAACTTCGAGCCAACAAAACAATGAAAATGATTATTTGCTTGTGATGAAATGGAAGATACAGGCTATCAGATAGGCTAGCAACCATGTGGCACGTATTTCAATACAAATTAATGTAACCTTTTATCTTTATTGATATAATTTGTCAAAGGGAAGAAAATCACGTAATTGTTCTTATGACTGTACACACCCTAAAAATCGACACACGCTCAAATTAAAATGAAAAACAAATGGGGAATAAAAGAATAAAATGCAGCCAAATATCAAACAGTCGTGCTGAATTCCAGGCAACAAAACATCCTAAAACTAAAGTCAGTGGATGTATCGAACAAAATTCAGGAAATATAAAAGAGATAACAAAAACATGAATCGATTCAAATACTAACTCCATTCTTTTCGTTTACCCATGAGTATGCAAGCCAGGCGTGAGTACTACCAAAAATGACAATGATTACGCCAACTAGTTTATATTTTAAGTCCTCATCTTTTTCCCTTTACCATCCTTCCTTTCTTCCTTCTTCCCCTCCATCCTCCTCCTCCTCTCTCTGAACCGAGCTGGCCCACCCTAAGAGAAGATGACATGAAACTACAGCACAAACACAACACCTTGGAAACCACTGTCAGGGACAATAAAGTCAAAGCAAAAAATGGCACTGCTGCTGTTGATCAGTCTTTAAAAGCCACAGAATTATCAGTGAACGAAGCACTGAAAAAAAAAAAACACAAGAAAATGCAACCCTTACAGAACAAATAACCAAACTTTCACTCAGCAGAGACAGCCAAGGAAACACGCTGCGGAACCTGCGGGACCATTAATTTTGAATGTGTATCAGCTTGCAAACAAAGTGACTGATATTAATGTGTTTATGAATAGCCATAACCATTTCCATTTCTTTGGTATTACTGAAATACGCCCAGGGTCTCATATCAGTGATGAGAATATAGCGTTCCCAAATAACTCTGTCATTAGGAGAGATCCCTTCAGTCCCTGGAGAAACTGGAATAGCAGTTTATATCCATTGTTCCATCCAACATCTTACTCGAAGACGTTCAGAATTAGAACCAGACAAAGTGGAGTGCAGATGGACAGAAATGAAGCACAGGAAAACAACTCCATTACTCATATGTACTTTATACTGCAATCCTGCATCCACGTTTGAGTGGTATGACAATTTCCTGTGTATGATTGACCAGACAGATATAAACAAAAACGATGTTCTTTTACTCGGGGACTTTAACATAGATATGCTTAACAACACAACACCAGGTCTGGAACTCCACCATAACGTTGCTAGGATTAACACAGTTCGTGACGACTCCAACTATGGTGACGGCAACGTCTGCCACTATCATTGATCATATTACTCAAATAATCTAACGCAGTTAAAGATGTTGATGTTGCAAAACTGACAATCAGTGATCATTATGCCACTTATTGTAATGGAAATCTAAAACACCTAAATTAAAAAGGAGGGGGACACACATGCATGCTGTATAGATCCTACAAACACGTTAATGAGACTGCCTTTCTTATGGATCTCACCATAGCCCCTTCCCATTCCGTATGTCACACAGGTGATCTCAGCACTGCCTTCCAGACTTGGCACGATAGTTTTCTACAGGTTCTAGACAACATGCAGCCATACGACAAAAGAGAGTAAGGCACTCTGTTATACCATCTTGGCATACAAAAGAGATCGATGAAGGAAAAATTAAAAAAGACAATTTCAAACAAGAGAAAAGTTTTAGAGAATTTAGAGGTCAGTGTAATTATCTTAAACATTTCATACGAAAATCTAAAAAAAAAAAATCACTTTTTGCTAGGCTTATTGAAAACAACAGAGATACTTCTACTATATGCAAGCCATCAACATTGTAACTAGTGGTTCCAAAAAGTCCCTCCATTTATACCTCAAAGTTTCACAGCACACAATTTCAATGACCATTTCTCTCAGCCGTAAATGCAGCGGTCCCCTCGCAAGACAACCTCGGTAGAACACACACTGTTCAGACACGCTTTTAACGCTTTGTAAACAGAAGACAAATGGAATACCGCCTTTCACTCTTCCTCCTATAGGTGGACATGAAGTTGGAACACTAATGTTATCAATGAAAAACAAAAAAGCTTCAGGGCCAGGCGAAATCAATTCGAGAGTATTAAAATTATCTCTGCTCTATATTGCAGAAAGCCTAACTTATATATATATGTCACAGTCCAGACTGGAATCCAGTCCAATCCGGAATCGGTCTAGTCCAAACTGGAATCTCAATATGGTCATATTAAGATCCCAGTTTGGACTAGACCGATTCGGGATCAGACTAGTCCAAACTAGAATCTTAATACGGGCCTGGCCACATTGAGATTCTAGTTTGGCCTAACAGCCACTCAAAACTGGAATTCAGTCCATATTGGAATTCGAGTTTGGACCAGCCCAAACTGGAATTGTGTCTGCTGGATATGATGGAATTGTAGAGGTTTCATTTTCTACAACCGCACTTCTTTCCCACAGAAGAAACTGTCCTAATTCTAATGCTTCGTCCATAGGATTTGCCTCTGTGGTACATGTGTTGAATCAAGAACTTTGTCAACTGAAATAACAACAGAATCTTCGTCCACTTCCGCATCATGTACAAATCTCCAATCAGCTATTTCTGTCCCTTCACCAACAATCAGTTTGTCACTTAAATGGAGGTACTCTCTTCCTCGTTTCTGCACTTCACATGTGTTTTCAGCAGGTGAGTGGCTTTGTCCCAGGCCCGGGACTTGAAGAACCTGAATTGTCGCTGTAGGGTCTAACATCTACCTCAGACTGTTGTCTTGAAGACACCAGCAGCTTGATGAACTAAAGCAATGGTGACGGCACATTGACATTCTGAATGTTCATCTGGCACCAACCTGGGATGTTGATGGGCCATCATAATCAAAACGATTCTCAGATGTCACAACTACACCACCAGCTGGCTAAGTAACCGATGTGATTTCAGCGTCGATCGACAAATTGACGTCGTCACCACTGAGCACTAATTGCTCGACTGACTGCTTGTCACCTTCTGGCACTGACTGTTTCACTGACGCCAAAGATTGCACGATAGCCTCAGGTAACTGTTCCTCATTAACAATACCCTGTTCAGCCAGTTCTTCCAAAAAACAGTGAGATCAAACCTGGGCTTCTGGCCGAAAACGAGTTCGTATGGTGTCGTCTTAGTCGCACTGGAAACTGATGTCCGACGCGTTCATGGCACGCAAAATTGTGTGGAACAACTCCTCTCTTGTCACCATAGGACAATTCTGACTTTTGCAGAACACAATGTCCCGATTTCTAACAACTTCGAGCTTTTTTTTTGTGCCCAGTACCTAAACTTGGGCCCATCGTCACATTTGGCAAGCTTCTCAAGTTTCAGTGCAGACACAATCTTGTAATATTTTTCCTGGGAAACGCAAAATGGGTCCGGTTTCCGTTGATCTAGCGTTCGGATAATTTTGTCGATCTCTTCATAAAATCGTTCTTTTTGGACAGAATCCATCGTCACCACTGGGAGTCAAACTGTTTCAAACGGACTGACTGACAGCTGAGTGTTGCGGCTGTGTTGCTTTGTATATTGGTCACCAGACAGGCAGAACACTACTCGGTCCAACACTTACAGGGGCAAAGAACGTTGAACTGATTTCAGTGCTCTGAGTCAGGTGTCAGGACACAACCGACTGTGCTACCTGCTCACTCAGAAACTGATATCTGTTCATACTTGTGTTACCAAGCAGAGTTAAATGCAGTATTTTCAAAACAGCCAAAAGTAAAAAATATACTCACAAAATGTGTGTGTGTGTGTGTGTGTGTGTGTGTGTGTGTGTGTGTGTGTGTGTGTGAATTCCATTTTCGACTAAATTCCAGTGGACCAGCAGTTAATCCAAATTAGAATCTTAATATGGCCTAGGCAAGACCAAACTGGAATCTTAATATGGACTAGGCCATATTGAGATTCTAGTTTGGACTGGTAAAAGTCTAGTCCAAACTAGAATCTTAATACGGCCTAGGCCATACTGAGATTTGGGTTTGGACTAGACCGATTCCGGATTGGATTGAATTCCAGTCTGGGCTGTGAATATATATATATATATATATATATATATATATATATATATATATATATATATATATATATATAAAAGAAAAAAGACACAAGGACAACAAGCTGTCATGGTTGTAAATGAAATATTCGGTTTTATTTGCCTTCGTCAGCACCTGACATCCTCCCTGAGTGCCAGCAGGTAAGGTAGTGAGAGTATATATATATATATATATATATATATATATATATATATATATATGTGTGTGTGTGTGTGTGTGTGTGTGTGTGTGTGTGTGTGTGTGTGTGTGTGTGTGTGTGATTTGTGCATGCAGAAACATGCCTTTTCCAGTGGCATTAAAGAAAGCAAAGAAAGTACCTGTTCCCAAAACAAAAGAAATCACAGAAATTAACAACTATAGACCCATATCCCTTTTATCAATATTATCGTAACTTACAGAAAAGCATGTACACAAAACTTTCTTAAGTTCTCTGGAAAAACATAACCTGATCCACCCTTTGCAGTCTGGTCTTCGACCCGGACATTCTTGTCATACAGCTTTAACACATTTGTTGGACATATGGCTGTCTGCAATGAACTATTCTCAACTAACTGCTGTAATATTCCTAGACCTTAGAAAAGCTTTTGATCTGGTTAGCCATGACATTTTGTTAGAAAAGATTTATATGTGTATATTAAAAGTTCACAAACAACAGCTTTCTTAGAGTATTATCTTGGAAATAGATATCAACGAGTCGTACTCAATGGATCCTATTCTGCTGAACAGTTAGTCAAGAAAGGGGTACCACAAAGTCTATTTTAGGCCCCCTCCTCCTTTTTTGTCTGTTTATTAATGACCTACCATTACACATCTCAAATAGCAATGTATCACGTGAGTTGTTTGCTGATGATCGTACTGTATGTACAGCTGACCACGATAATAATAATAATAATAATGATAATAATAATAATAATAATAACATTTATGATCGCTTACAACCTAGTCTCATGGAAGTAGAAAACTGGTGTGAAGATAATGCAATGCACTTAAATCCTACCAAAACAGAGTACATGATTATATCCACCCAACAAAACATCAGCTAGGTTTGTTTGTACGTAATCTATCTATTATTGAAGACCATCCAATCACTCAGGTCAGGCAACATAGACTACTAGGATTAGTTGTAGACGACCGACTACTGTGGGATGGTCATAACAACTACATATGCAAAATTATCTCGAAAAAATTATTCATTTCAAAGAAACTAAAAGACTTCACTGATAGTAGTTCCCATAAAAATATTCACAATGCCCACATAAGATCTCATATTAATGATGCTTCCACTGTATGGGATGACTGTGCTGGTGTACATATGAAAAGATTAAACTCCCTGTATCGGAGAGCAGCCAAGATTATTTTACCTGATCCACACCAATCGACAGAACAAAAGATGAAACAGTTACACGTCCTGCCTCTTTTTGGAACATCTCCCGTTTTAACAAAGGTATACTGATGTACAAGGTTTTGACAATAAACTCCCATCATACCTGTCTAAACTGTTCACAAAATCAGTCCTGAAGAATTCTACGTCGAACCAGAGGTTATTGTTACCAAGACCTAGAACTGATATCTTTAAAACAATTCTTAAATAAATGTCAGCGAACCGCCCAGAGAAACGTGGACAAACGAGTCACAAGACAACACACAACGCGTTTCGACCTCTTAGGTCTTCCTCAGGTGAAACAAAGACGGACAAAATAACGAAAATGCACTTAGCTTTGATCGCTTCAGATTGCTTCTGAGTCAGCGCAAGGAAGGCGTTGAATGAGAACGATATCTTTAAAACAAGTTTT
>JADBJO010022149.1:0-12500 GCA_016801955.1 Conus betulinus | reverse complement strand
ACACACACACACACACACACACACACACACATGCATGTGAGTAAGTCGATGGAAATATCGTGGTCTTGCTGTCTATGACTCACGTTTAATAATATATTCAATCGCATCTGATCCGTCTTGTACTCTACTGATTATTATTGCCTTGCCTGTCAGTGTGTCTGCTCTCTCATCATTTTCCTTGACACCTGCACATCAAGGGCAGTACATCCATATCAGCTTCAGCCAGAGGAGGCTTCAAGTTCATGTCAATCTGCTATGCTTATTTCACCCCATTTTCTGGGGGGATCAGGGGGGGGGGAGAGAAAGAAGAGACAGAGAGAGAGAGAGAGGGAGGGGGAGCGGAAGAGAGAGAGAGAGAGAGAGAGAGAGAGAGAGAGAGAGAGAGAGAGAGAGAGAGACAGAGAGAGAGAGAGAGACCGAGAGACCGAGAGAGAGAGAGAGAGAGAGAGAGAGAGGAGATAGACAGACAGACAGACAGACAGACAGACAGACAGGGCAGGTAGGCAGACGGACAGACAGACGGACAGACAGACATACAGATGGACAGACAGACAGACAAGAAAGACGACGACAGAGAGCTTGGCTGGTGTGTCTGCTTGCTAGCAGTTGGACAAGCAAGCTACGCGTAGCCTGCAAGCTCTGTTTTGCACATAAAATACATTTTCATCGCAGTTATGAATAGTATAGAAAGACAATCTGACAGGAATACCTACATACCCAGGAAGCAATGCCGCTGCAGCAAGATGTCTCGGTAGGCACAGATTGTCTGTCACCCATCCTACTGTACAGCCAGTTGACTTCAGAATTTCCAAAACTTTATTCTTCGTTCTCCCTGTCCGTTTGGAGGTTGGTCACACGTTACGTTATCATCTTCATCCCGCGTTCCGGAACATAAGGCGCCAACAAGCTCCCTCCAGCCCTCTCTGTCCTGGGCAAGCCAGCTCAGTTCGTTCCAGGTCTTGCCTCCCTCCAGCCCTCTCTGTCCTGGGCAAGCAGCTCAGTTCGTTCCAGGTCTTGCCTGCCTCTCTCGTCTCCTCCTCCACTGTCCTCCTCCAGGTGCCGAGTGGTCTGCCTCGCTTCCTCTTCCCCAGTGGTGCCCATCTCAGCGCTGTATGAGGGAGTCTGGTCTTGCTCATTCGAAGGATGTGTCCCAGCCACCTCCACCGCCGCTGCTTCACCTCGGCCACAATGTTGTTTATGCCGGTGTGCCTTGGCACTTCCCTGTTGGTGACACGCTGCTGCCAGTGAAGTTTCAGGATTCGTTACAGAACTGTTGAATTCTCTTGTCAGTCTGTCTGTCCGACTGCTTTTGTGTCTGAGACCAGTGTTGCTGCTGCCGGGCTGCCTGCTGTCTCTCTAATTCCCGTTTGTATTATGTGGTACTCGTCTCAGGAGATACACTTTCTTATCCTGTCATGTTTGTTCTTGTCTACCGAGTTCATAGCGTTATATCGCTCCTCATGGGACATCATCCTCTGGATGCTGGGGACATCATCCTCTGCATGCTGGGCACATCATCCTCTGGGTGCTGGCGACATCATCCTCTGGATGCTGGGGACATCATCCTCTGCATGCTGGGGACATCATCCTCTGGATGCTGGGGACATTATCCTCTGGATGCTGGGGTCATCATCCTCTGGATGCTGAGGACATCATCCTCTGCATGCTGGGGACATCATCCTCTGGATGCTGGGGACATCATCCTTTGGGTGCTGGGGACATCATCCTCTGGATGCTGGTGACATCATCTTCTGATGCTGGCGACATCATCCTCTGCATGCTGGCGACATCATCCTCTGGATGCTGGGGACATCATCCTCTGGATGCTGGGGTCATCATCCTCTGGATGCTGAGGACATCATCCTCTGCATGCTGGGGACATCACCCTCTGGGTGCTGGGGACATCATCCTCTGGATGCTGGGGACATTATCCCCTGGATGCTGTTGTCTTAGCTCCCATCAGTGGAACAGAAGGAGAATACTCAAGAAGAAAAACGAGTAACGAATCGTTTCCTCTTGCTCATCATTGTGTTCCAGCTGTCAGCTACGTGTCAAGGATGAGTGATGGAATCGTCTTAACTGTGCACTAAAGACACTCTTGGGACGACATGGTTTAGGTAACTTTCATTTAGAATCTCTGTCTGAAGGCTAGGACAGCGAAAAGTCCCCATTCTTCCTCCTTACACAAGAGGGTGTGGGGTGTAGGTGGGTGGGTGGGGGGTTGGTAATATTTATTGTTAGGAGCTTCCCTCAACTGGCTATTGGCCGACCTTCATGAAGAGTAGGGCAAAAGGGAACAAATTCCTAAGGATTACGGCTTGAAACCCCTATTAAACAAATACGCTGATAATGATAAGAAGGACGAAATGTAAAAAAAAAAAAAAAAAAAAAAAAGCGCGTAGCCGCTCGTTTTTATGGTGATATAAACTAAATATGTCAAGGAACAGTAATTTCATGTCGCTGGGAGGCGGAACGACGCAGTTAAGAGTTTACATTTCTTAAAAAGAATACGCTGTAAAATTAATGTTTGAAATAAGTGTTGATATAGATAACTGGCCAGCGCCAACGGCAAACTGGTCACCAAGGGGTAAAGATCTCTCTATTGCTTCCGGTAAAAATAGACTCTACACCCTAGTACCTAGTACAACACCACATTTCAGGAGTCTCCCCAAGCCCACTCCCCCTGTCCCCTTCCCATTTCCCCAAGCTCACAGTGCCATCCAAATACCGCACAAGAATGCAGTCTGTCTGCCGTTTACAACAAGAAAGATTGAGTCTTTATGTCACTTACTCACATTTTCTCAAACCGTTTTCCATTTTTCCCCTCTTCGACTGAAGAGGGGACGAATGGAAAACGTTCTTTCAATATGAAATAACAGATGGCGATGAAATATGAAGTTTTTATTATTATGTAGCACCAAGAAGAAGGAAAGACTCCAAGCTGACGAAACAGAGAAAGAGATAGTTTTTAGTTGCAAGGTGTTAGTCTAGTCCCGTAGGCAGTGTGGGCACAGACCTTTCAGTCACCCTACAGCTGGTCTGCTATGACCTGGGAAGTGTATGGACCAGACATAATTCTTTTCAACCCTCAGCTTGAGACTGGAGAGCACAGATCCCTGTGAAGACCACAGTGGTCAGAGAAGTTGGCCAGTCTCTGTCGCCCACAACCCGAAAAAGGACAGCAAAGTCCCTGTAGCGAGGAAGCTTTTTTTCTGAATTCTCACTGTCAAAAATCAACTTTTTAAAAAGAAAAATGAAGTCCCGGTACCAAGGAGGTTGGTCTTTTTGAATTCTCACTGTTACCTTTTGTAAAAGGAGAGCAAAGTCACTGTAGCAAGGAAGGTGGTCTTTCTCAATACCCATTGTCAGATCTCAACTTGGAAAAGGAGAGCACAGTCCCTTCAACAAGAAATCTGGTCTTTCTAAATTCTCGTTGTTGGCCCTGAATTGAAAATTGGACAGCACAAGTAGATGGAGCTAGCCTGTTTCAAATCAAAATCTCGGCAGCACCCTGCACTCTGGATCGGCCAAGCCCCTGTCCTATAGCAGCCCTTGCAGTACACGCATCCATGTGTGTAAAGTCCTGAGAAGAATGTTTGTGAGAAAACAGCCTTTTGGTCCTCCTTATAAGTTCCCTATCCCTTTCTCGAATCTGTCTCAGAGTTTGAATCGCGTGATTAAGTTTTCTACAAGTTTTATTGATCGACGTCTAAGCCTGATTAAGGGTACAGCGATTTTTTCTTTCGTCTGACGAGTAGACAAGAATCACTCCAGTCAGATTGGGGTTGAGGGAAGTGAGACGATTTCTGGTTACGCCGGTGGCTGATGCATGCACAGAATGTACAGTGACACAGCTTGAACAGGGAATGTGGGATATGTCCACTTGCTTGCTTGCCAGCGTGGGGTTTCCTTGTCTGTCTCTTTGGTTGAGCTGCGATTGTCCTCCTTTCTTCACATGAACTGGTAGCGCCATCTGGCTCGATCCATAGCCGTTTGTTGCTAATTGCCATGATTGATGTTAAATACTGTCATGGATGTTCTGAGAGTGTCTTTGGAGTGTTTCTCTTGACATTGTTGCAGCTCACCATAGAAAAATATCTTTGGTAACTAGTGATCTGGCATGCGAGCTATATGATCTGCCCATCGAAGCTGAGACAGCATCAGGATGGTGTGGATTCTTGGCAGGCCTGCTTGGTCAAGCACCTCTGTGTCTGGAATTCAATCCTGCCATTTGGTATTTAACAATCTTCTGTGGCAGGCTGTGTGCAAGTGATTCCCGTTTTTAGAATGACGTTAGTAGACTGTCCACGTTTCACATGCACAGATGAGTGTGGGGGAGAACAACTGCTTTGTGCATCTTCAGCATGTTTTCTAAACTGACGCCTCTTCTATCCTAAACATTGGTGTGTAGTCTGCCGATGATTGCACTCGCTTTCTTCTGCAATTCTCCCCTCTGTTACAAAGACAGTCCATGTGTTGCTACACAACAACCTATGTGCCTCACCAATGGAAGGCATAGGCTCAGAAATTACACGCTTTAGTTTGTGTATTTGAAATAGCTTTTGCAAAATGTACAAAAGTGTCCGTTAGAATTAATGGCAGGACAATATGTAGTGACATGTATGATTACCATAGTCTTGAATTTTTCTTTCTTGCTTCTCTGACGTCTTCACACATCCAGGGAATGTGAACAATATCAACATTAACACCTCAACACTGAGGACCATGTGTCCAGGGATCGAATATTTCTTTAGTCAAAGCAAAACGAAGATTCAAATCCTGCACGTGAATGTCTCATCCCGTTGGGGCTTGCCCAGGTTTACAAAAAACATTCAGGAATAGCATATGGCATGTGTGGTGTTTCCGCCACTTATTGTAAAATCTATGTGAAGCTTTCAAAATGGTTCCACGTTAACGTTCATCTTCAACGCCTAGCCTTCTGGTGTGATGGAAGGTCGTGGGAAACAAGAATATATTACACAGTAAGAGTTAAATGCAGCTATCATAGTCTTGATGAAATGTTCATCCAATCTTACGAAAACTACATCTCTGTGAGCCATCTAAACAAACCTTCAGTTAGAATAATGTTTAACAAAGTTAAACGTGTGAATTTTGTTATACAATACCTAACTGGAGATTCTGGGTATTTAATAAAAAACCGAGCACGAACAAAAGAGGGCATTTCAGATTTGGACTGAATGTTGCACCAGGTCATGGCATTATGATCAGTGTCAGGCGATCATACTTTAATGCGCGTTGGCGTGGTGCTGACGAGTCCATGGTACTGAAATACAAAAAACCTAATACAACTGTGCAACGTATGCGCATAACACAATTCACACCACCTGGCATCTATTTTACAACATATCTTGGAATTCAACATACCGAAGATCCATCTTCACATTGTTTTTGTTCTTTTTTTTTCTATACTACCTGAGAATGATCGACCACGTGAAGTTTCCAATGGTTTATTCAATTGCTCTGTGACGAATTATTCTGCTTTCCAGGATCATTTACATTGTAACCTCAAGCCAGAGTGTGAAGATGGCCAAGACGAAACAGAACACTGTCCCTTCAGCAGTCCTGAATGCAAAGGACTGGTGGCTTCCAATAACAAATGTTTGAAACTGATCACATTGAATAAGAGAGTATCTATTGTTTGGGGGTCTTATTGTTGCAGAAGTATAGGTGGAAAACTGGCATTGATAAAAACAAGGGAGGAACAGGAAGACTCTTTACATATATTCAGAAACTTTGAAACGATAGAACTGGGGTTTGGGTATATATCCGGCTGGAACAAGATGCATTTTGTTTATAGCAAGTTCCCTAAATGGTCTGACAACACGCTGATTTATAGCATTAACCCGTACAGTTTCCGGTATGTTCTGACAAGAGCCATTTACACTACAAAACTTTGGCCAAAGATCAGTTGGGGTGAAGAATTTGAATCAGCTCAAGTCTTTAACTTATTACTATGTGAAATCGTTTGGACTCCGTTCCGAAAATTCTCTTCGCAAAGTGCATTAAACCAGTTTAATTCATGGTTTACAAACACAAAGCAGTTTTTTGTGCGTGTTTCCAAATAAAACAAGTGTCGCACGCATTTCTGTATTCCGATTTCAAAAGAAACTGCGGTAAAGCACAATGCTCACTGCTACACTTGTTTGCAAACTTTAGTCATTGGCGGCATTGTCACTCATCTTTTGAAAGGATAACGATTGTAGACACGTATGCCATGTTCACATGTGGTGATGACTCTACAACAGTGCCGTATACTTTGCTCTGTGACTTCAGACAGGACTGCCTGGATAACAGTGATGAATCTTTCTGTCAACATTCTTCATGCCATGGCTTCCTTTGCTCCAACGCTCAGTGTCTCCTGCAAAGCCAGCTTTGCAATGAATATTCAGACTGTCTGGACGATTCTGATGAAGTCAGGTGTAGTGGATACTCTCCCCCTTTTCTAGGCACATTCCAGGCGGGAAGATTTTACATCAACTTAGACGGCTCTGGTTACTTCACTCACCAGGTGATGAACGCCGAGGCGCTATGCCCCGATACTCATTACAGCTGCACAACCAAGTGGTTGTATTGCCTTCCGGTCTATACTCGATGTAACGGATATTATGATTGTGTTTATGGGGAAGACGAACACAACTGTGACAGAGTTGCTTGTCCTTACTACTACCGATGTAGAGAATCCAGAGTCTGTGTACATGAAGATCATCTGTGTGATGGCTGGGGTCAGTGTCCACAGCGGGATGATGAACTGATGTGTGATAGGACCTGTCCCAAAGGCTGTCTGTGTCTAGGTTATTCATTCTGGTGCAGTTCCTCATTTCCCCTAGATCTCTTCCCTCGTATACGCCAGGTAGACGCTACTTGGTCAGGAATGTCTCTGACAGACTTCACAAAAGCTGTATACCTCGTATTCCTGAGCCTGTCATCTTGTTCCATAAGTAACATTTCAACTGCGGAGCTCGGCAACTTGCAGTTTTTAGATCTCACAAACAATCATTTGAAGACTCTAGACGTAGCTGTTTTCGTCCAGCTGCTAAATCTGAAGACTATATCTTTAGCCAACAACCCTCTGTGGAAGATGACGAACCAGCTGTCAAAACATATTGACTACACGCTGAGTAGACTAGATTTATCAAAGACATTTCTCAGCATTCTTACCAGTGAAATGCATCTCTATTTACCAAATTTGGTCCATTTCAATTTGTCAGCTTCTGCCCTTGAGACCATTGGAGACAGAGGCTTTAAAAACATGCCTAAACTGACTGAATTGGACATGAGATCCAGTCCAATAAATTATTTTCCTTTGGATTTGTTTTCCAGATCGCATTACCTGAAAAACCTGTTTTCTTCAGATTACAGATTGTGCTGTGATGGTATATATTCTAAACAAACACATCAGGTGAACTGCTTAGCAGCCCCCGCAGTACTCCCTTCATGTCAAACTCTGATTCCTTCCGAATTGCATTCAGTTTTCTTTTGGCTGATGACTGTGGTTGCTGTGCCATGGAATGCAGTTTGTTTTGTGATCCACTTAGAGTTCAAAAACTGTTTGGAAATAAGTTCTTAACCATGCTTGGCCATTTGCATTTTGCTGACATTTGTATGGGAAGTAATGTTGCAATCGTCATAGTAGCTAATGAAATATTTTATGGACAATACATCCTGTTTGAAAGAACATGGACCAGAAGTGTCCCTTGCAAGGTGAGTGGTTTTCTCTCCTTCTTATCCAATGAGGTATCAGTTTTTATTATATTCTTCATCAGTTTGGATCTTATTTTCATCTTGTATGTTCCCAAATACTCTTGGATATCCCACAGAAGTTCCAGAAACGTGATATTTACGGTAGTTTGGTTCACTGGGATGTTGTTATCTCTGGTACCATTTCTTCCTGGACTTTCACACTTGGGCCTCTCTAATCAGTCTGGACTTTGTCGTCTGGCATTATTTCAGTCGTACCAATCTAATCGGAAATTCAGGTGGTTCGAAGTTATTGTAGCAATTAATTTCACTGTATGCCTGATAATTGCAAGCAGTCAGGTTGTCATCTACAGATTATCACCGACATACAGAATTACGTTAGATCCAACCAACAGTTTGCTTTACATTCAAGTCCATCTGATGAGAAAAGTGGCTGTCATGGAAGCTGTCTGTTGGTTTTCATTTGGTTTGGTCACCTCGATGAAAGCTGAAGGTACGTCTGAGCTGGACAAGATCCACGGCACTCTGGTGGTATTCATGTTACCACTCAATTCAACCCTGAACCCTTTGTTGTACACGTGGACCGTAGTGGCACAGACACGGAGGAACCCCGAGAAGACCACTTATTAGCAAGATTGAAAATGAGACTTGATGTTCCCACAAAAAAAAAATCATTTGCAAAAGAAATACGTTGATGAATACATCAGAAGAGAATGAGTGAAAAGAAGAAAATTATCTACTTTCAGGAACCCAACATAAATGGTAAATTAGCTATTTTGACACCAGTCGGCCAAAATACAACTGCACACAACAAAGTACAACGCAATGCTCTGAACAGACCAGATTTTCTAGTCTTGTGTTATACCAAAAATTCAATTCAAAACTCCGAAAACCGTGAATGTCATGTGAACAAACACGTTTTGCGGTTGTTAACAAATATATTTCAATTTTCACAGGACATTAATCAGCTTCACACTGGATTACGGCTATGTCTTCTATGGTTCTGTTCATTTCAAAATTCTTGAACCTGTATACCATCATGGGCATAAGTTCGGTTACCACCCCTGGCGTACAGCAATTACACACAGGCTGGTTTTGAGGGGGAGGGGGGGGGTAAGGTGGGACATCTCTTTTTTATTTTAGACTTAAACTTTCCTCAAACTATCGTTTGAACATATTCTCTGGTAAAAAGAACTGCTCTCCACTTTAAACTTCTTTGAAATATGATACTAACAACATTTTTTTCTCATTCGGGTCCCAGTCAATAAGGCATTTGAGGCAATATGATGACTGATCATCTAGCCAAGAAATGACACTAATAAAAAAAAGATGCCCAGTTCATCTACCGCCGACATTTCATAATTATGTCAAAGACCTTTGACAAGATGACACGAACAGACAAACATAAAGTATTTTTCAGAACCAAATTCCCTCCACCTGCCATTCTTGGCTGTGACTAGGTGGGACATACCACACACTTAATATGTGCATTTTGGAACGTGTGACCGATACACGCCACGACAGCCAAAACCAGTCGCTCTGCACGTAAGCCATCCCCATCACAACAGTTTGACAAGTCTGGGTGCGTTATGCAGGAAATCTATCTTGTAGCCAGACTGGGGAGCCTCTGCCCAAATGGCCTCAACATCCCAGCATAGCATGTACCTATCCACCCCCACAGCACTGGCCCATGGTGCTCTTCACAGACACACTACCACACCACTCATTATTTACCTTGTGTATGCGTTAAAACTATTCTCTCTTCTGTTCTTTCTTTGCTATCTTCATTTTTCCCTCTCTCAGTCTGTTTTTTTGCTTGCTCATGTATTCAACCCCGTTCTTACCCTGATTTTCTTTCAACTACAGATCCTTCTTTTTACATATTTTCTTTCTTTCTTTCTTTCTCTCCCTTTTCTGTATCAATAATACTCTTGCTTTTTACTGAATCATAAGCTTAATTCCTTTCCACCTACGTATTTCTATGTTATTGTTGTTATCATTATTATTGTCATCATTATCATTATCATAATTACTGTTAATATTTTATCATTATTATTATTACTATTAATTGCAATAATAGTATCATCATCATCATCATCATCAACATCATCATCATCATCATCATCATCATCATCATTATCATCATCATCATTATTTATTTATTATTATTATTGTCATCATCATCATCATCATCATCATCATCATCATCACCATCATCATCATCATCATCATTATCATCATCATCTTCATCATTATTATCATTATCATTACAATCATGATGATGATGATGATGATCAATATTGTTGTTGTTGTTGTTGTTGTTATGGTGACTATTCATGCTTTTTGATTATTTACATTCCTTTTGTACTTTCTAGACCGTAATGCATTTACACACACACACACACACACACACACACACACACACACACACACACACACACATATATATATATATATATATATATATATATATATATATATATATATATATATATATATATCTTTAGATGTTATAGCACTCTTTCCTATCTCCATTTTAGTTATTATCAGTATTGTTATTTTTGTTGTTGTCATCTTTGTTATTATCATTATAAACTATCATCATTAAAACCCTCAGTTTCTACAACGCCTCTGGACTACACAATTTCCCACCACCCATCCACAAAATAACCCCATAATTCTATACTCCGAATTCCTCGGCTTGTACAAACCTTGTTCCGATGAAGGGGGCTTCCCACTGCAAGCAACAAAAATTGAAGATTTTCACCACTCATGAATACCCCAGTGCCGTCATTAAGAACGCTCTCATCTGTACAACAGCTGTGTCCAGAACAACTGCATAGGAAGCCCATCCTCCAAAGAAACAGACAGACCCACTGCCTGCCTCCTCTTCCATCCGCACACTTTTCCCATCGGCAGGATCTTTAATTCCAGCTGACACACACAGTAGAAGGTCGACAACCTACCTTTTGAGACCCAAACCCATGATTACTTTCACGCTCGACAAAAATCGCAAAGGCCTACTTGTGTATTCCAAACTGAACACGTTCCCCCGGTACTTTTCCGTGCTCAAAACCCAAACTGCAAAATCTGTCTTTTTTACTAAGCGGGACATTATCCTACATGACCTCAAAGGCTCGTTCAAATATTAGCGTACTTTCTCCCTACAGAGCTGTAACATTCAGTATGCCATCTACAGCGAACTGTTAGGTCAGATCTATGTAGTTAAGACATTCCGAACACTCGGTATTTCAGACCACCTAACCAACATCCACTATCATCAACCCTGACCAGTTGTTCTGATCTTCGACTGTCCTCAACACAGCCTCCGTCATGCTGAAGTGCCATTGCTTTAGCAGTTACAGAGTGATAACGCTCAGGTGCACCTTGCAGGAATCCTGTCTGAGGATCCTCTGCCCACCTGGCCTCAACATCCCCAAAACAGCATGTACACACGTACCTATTCCTCCCCACAGCACTGGCCCACGCTGCTATCTGCAGATACTACCACTTTACCTCTTGTATATGTACCATCTTTATCTTTACTTACAAGTCTTTTCTTTACGTACCTGATTTTCTTTCAAATGCATACTCTCTCTCTCTCTCTCTCTCTCTCTCTCTCTCTCTCTCTCTCTCTCTCTCTCTCTCTCTCTCTCTCTTATTTTTCAAGGGATTTCTCAGCTTTTTACTTACTTATCAGTTTTGTTTCTTTGCTTGTACTTATCATCATCATCATCATCATCATCATCATCATCATCATCATTATTATTATTATTATTGTTGTTGTTGTTGTTGTTACACTACTACTACTACTACTACTACTACTACTACTACTACTACTACTACTACTTATTGTTATCATTGTTATTATCATTATCATCATCGATCGTTATGTTATTATCATCATCATTTTATTATCATTGTTACTATCATTCATACTTTATAATGAATTATGTTCCTTCTGTATTTTCAGAACTGTTATGCAATTGTGCATTTCCGAAAATGGTTTGTGTCTATCCACCCCATGACACCAGTCCTCACTGTTGTCCACAGACATGCTACGACTGTATCACTCATTATTAACCTTACATATATGTTAAAGCTATTCTCTCCTCTCTCCTCCATTGACTATCCTCATGTTCTTGATCAATCTATTCTTTACTCACTTCTCAACCACCCCTTTTTCCTATTCTGATTTTACTTCAAATAGACATTCTTCCTCTTTTAAATATATTGATTTTCTTTCTTCTCTCTTTGTTTAATTTGTTCATTTGTTTTTTCTTCTCCCGTCCGTTCCAGCAGTATTGTTAGCTTTGTATTCATTGATCATTTTAAATCCTCTCCACCAACTTAGTAGGAGTAGTAGTAGTAGTAGTAGTCTTGGTCGTAGAAGTAGTAGTAGTAGAAGCAGTGATGATGGTAGTAGTAGTAGCCATTTCGTTATTTTCATTATTCATATAATTTAATGAACTTCTTCCATTGATTTGTCTAAATATTTATGCAATTGTATTTTTCTTAGATTTAATCTCACCATCTTTCCCATTCACTACATGATCATGATCATAATCTGATGATGATGATGATGATGATGATGATGATGATGATGATGATGATGATGATGATAACTACAACTGTAACCATATGTTAAATTATATCTATCATCATCATCATCATCATCATCATCATAGAGATATGCCACCTTTATTTGTATTAGTCCTTGGACATATAGCCGAACAACCACATTAGGTCTTCTAATGGCTTGTCAAATTCACAGTCAGTGG
>JADBJO010022148.1:0-28382 GCA_016801955.1 Conus betulinus | reverse complement strand
TGTGACCAATAATGAAAATAATCTCAAATTTTCAGAAAGATCGACAAAAGTTGTTTCTGAGATATTCCATAAGATGAAAAACCGTTATGGGCAACTAAAAACGGGAAACTGAAACAAACATCGCGCGTCATCCGTGACAAATAATGAAACATACCTGCTAATTTTCACAAAGATCGGCCAAGTACTTTCTGAGATATTCCGTAAAGGAGGGAGGAAAACAGTTACAGGCGTTACAGCCGTTAGTATCGGCTATAGCGGTAAAACTAAAACATCGGGCATCATCCGTCACCCACAATGAACATACCTACTAATTTTTCACAAAGATCGGCCAAGTACTTTCTGAGATATTCCATAAAGAAAGAAAAACCGTTTACAGGCCGTTACAGCCGTTATTAACGGCTACAACGCTAAACTAAAAACATCGGGCATCATTTGTGACCCATAATGAACATACCTACAAATTTTCAGAAAGATCGGCCCAGTAGTTTTGTCTGGAGCGAGTGGAGCAGATTTTGACCACAGGCGGACACACACACACACACACACACACACACACACACACACACACACACACACACACACAGCATTTCTTCGTTCCCGTTCTAAAGTTCTCCCTGTTCTACAAGAACTGGGAGTACAAAAACAGAGGGAAAAACCGGGAAAAAAAAGCAGATGATCTAAAGCTAACAGTGACTGGAGGTGGGTAACAGCGCCCAAAAAGGACTGATGACGTCAGTCGTCAAAGTGTACACATATGACAAACTATGAAGTTGTCTGCCGGTGTCAGTGCTGTTACCTACACTGTCAGAGTTGGGATCAGATTTATATTGACAGACACCTTCCTTCCCTGTGCTTTTTATTCTGCTGCGCATGTCTTCATCACATGTCAGTCAATGTAGGCAAGTTGCCCCCCTTGGCTCTTGACAAAACGCTATATGGGTTGGACTTTCAGGATGTGATAGCTCTAAGATGCTTACCTGCGGTCGGCTGGTTCATAAGAAAAAAATCAGCAGGAAACTAAGATTAAGCCCAATTGTGTATTTGGCATTTTAGAAAAAATGTCTTGTTTGTGGGACCACAGAGTAAAGAAGGCTATAAGTGTTTTTCTGCTATACTACACTTTCCCGCTGGTAATGATAAACAAGAAGTGTGTATTACTCCCTATTTCTTTAGACGGTCAACATGTCCATTACAAAAACTCGCACGTTATAAAGGGAATCAACCAGTTCCTGTATTGATTAATTTCAGCTGTTTCCCTTGTCTGTATTTGTCAATTGGCACTTCTTGTTGTTTCAAGTATAGATAAAGATATCTTTGCCTATTTGAAGCGACATCTAATTAAAAATTAAGGCGATGTGATATTTGAAGTTACGAAAAGAAATGTAACCAAGTATGAATATGTGGGTTACATTTCTATTCATAACTTCAAATATCACATGGCCTTAATTTTCAATTAGATATCGCTTCCAACAGGCAAACATATTATAACCAGCTGCCAAGGCGAAGTGGTTAGAGTCGCAGACTCTCAGCTGAGAGGTCGTGGGTTCGTTTCCCATCAGAGTCATGTGGGATTTTTCTGCCCGGTTGGCTCCTACCCAGAGTTGAGTTTGCTACGGGCTCAGTTGGGACACACAGTTGAGTTCATCCACTTAATGGATGCGTTTCTGAAAGTGTTGCTCAAATTTCTTGACCAACACTGCAGGTGTCTGTATCTCTCAGGCCTGGTTGACGTTGGGATATATTATGAAAGGAAGCATAGAATACAGCCCTGCCATGCAGTCTTAGACCGGAATAGAAATCCGTAGCATCATCTTCAACATCCTCATTCTCATCGATCAGCAAAAAAAGTCTTAAATTCTGTAGCCCTTTATGCCCTGCTCTCATGGTGACCTCGGTTTCGATGTCCTTTCTACGTCTGTGGCCTTGGTTTGGTTCCGTTGGGGTCACCAGTATTGGCAAGTCCATGGGGGCTGTCACTGGAGGGACGTGGTGGCGCCCTCCGGAGGGAGAGCTCACTCACGCAGGCTCCACAACCAAGCAATTGTTGTCAGTAGGGGGCTTAGTATGTGGTGTCCTGCGTAAGTTGGATCAGAACATGCGCCACTGAAGATTACCCAAGTGATTCGGCAGCAGTGCAGTGTCTCCTCTGGTGGGTTGCCTCTTGACGACTTAACATTGGCTGCTCCCTGTGGATTGCCGGTGCTGGGGCTGTGACGGGACTGACTGGGCAGTGGCTGCGGCGGGACTGACCAGGCTGTGGCTGTGAACGGGACTGACCAGGCTGTTGCTGTGGACGGGGTATCGATTGAGCGGCGTGGGTGCACTGCCACTGAGGTGGCCAGACAATGGGACAGCAAAAAAAAAAAAAATAATAATAATAATTGAGTGCAGTCCTTTGTTTCTCTCATTCTCGACGATCATGTCCACATTATCTTCATCCACAGATGGATATACAGATTAAGTTACATTTTTCATTTTAATTACATTTTCTAGTATTATATAATGCTACTCTTCAGAAATTTTTTTCTGTGTGCATTACATTACAGTTCAATGGTAGTGACCCACACTTTCCAAATTAGAAATCACAAGATTTCAAGATCACAAAGGCGCAACAACTACCGGGTGCCCTACTTCATCACCCATAAACCTGCCAACCCCCCTCTGGCAACCTGGCTGAGGAACTTCATGCCAGTCCTCCATGCAGTAATCGTATAAAGAAGGCCATTCCCAAACCACCCATCCTTGGTGAACGCAACTGCAGGAACCTCCTAAACACCCTGATGGCCTCTGCCCTTCCCCCGGCAAGCCAGGCCACAGATGACACGCAGACAGGAGCAGTAGGTGCTCGGCCAAAAGCTGCATGACCTGCAAGACTCATCTACAGGAGACAAACACCTTCCAGAGTGCTCGCACGGGAAAAAACCTGCAGAATAAACTCTAGCACCTCCTGTGCCTCATCTAATATCGTATACCTCATGGATTGTGACAAGTGCAATGAACAACAGAACTTCGGCGAGACGGGAAGGACATTTAAAGAGAGACTCGCGGGTCACCGCTATGACATTCGTCACCCAGACAAACGCCAGACGATGGTCTCAAAACATTTCAACCAAGAAGGACACGGTCTGGAACAAGTACGATGCACGGTCATCGAACAGATTAAGTCCACAGACCCTGTGGTCAGACAGCGCAGAGAAAAGTTCTGGAGAAGAAGACTTCGCACTAACTATCCAGAAGGAATGAATGTATTTGACCAGTCTGGTGGTCATCCTATCGTCCCACTCCCTTTTCCTGCACTTGTCCACCCCATCTCCATCTACATAGTCTTCGTCTCTGCCATCTATAGTCTGTCATGAAAATGCCACTGTTCCTGTCAATAAATCAACACACCATCAAAACAGGCTTTATGCATTGAACCCAGGTATATCAGATCTATTTGCCGATACCTCACACTAGAGGAGCTCACACATTAATAACTACTTGCATTTGTTTTCAGGCTTGATAATTTAATTCACGACTTGCTGGCTGTCCACTGCAGTTCCAAGACCCCTCAACAGCTTCAAAATTCTGCTGCCAAATTGATCACAAAGAACGCAAGTTTCCACACAAAAGATTTTTTTTAAGTGTCTGTACTAGTTTCGACTTACGCACATAATCAAATACAAGACCCGGAGTGCTTAAATTCGAGTCATTACTTGAACTGCAAACATTCATATTCCATCAATGCCTCTCTCTCTTCGTCTGCTAGTGACATTCTCTTTCGCGTACCAAGGATGAACAGAGAACAGCATGGGAGAAGAACATGCAGTACTTAGCTGATTAAACCTGGAACTCAAGTCCTTGCCGTGGGGGTTGGAGCAGGGACGGTTGTGGTATCGTCAGGGTATGTTCTCATGCCACAGATCGCAGTGTGTTCTTGCCGTGGGGTTGGAGCAGGGAGGTTGGTTGTGGGTTCGTCAGCCTATGTGTCTGGGGGGAAGAGGACCAGAACCTCACAGCCATGGCAGAGGCAGCTGAACACAGTTCCAATAGGATCTGATCGAGGAGCAGCAAAATACACTTCATGGGCTTTTGGTGTGTGTGTTTTTTAAACTTAGAACAAATGTCTGACGACGATTTAGGTAACACATTTTTTTTTTCTGATAAAGGCAGCGCACTGAGACACCCACCCATCCAAATAGGGTGCAAGTTTGAATCCAGACATCATTGAGAGAAAAAAAACTATGCCAGCAGAAGAGCATCTCAGGGTTATGATCTGGATGAGACCCATTCCCCTGAAAATAGAAAGAGTTTTGATTTACCAGAGCTTCACAACAGCAGGGTTTTTTTTTCTCCAGGGGTCTTTTACAGGCGAATTTAGAGGGTAAATTCCATCGTGCACAGACGCATGCATGGGTGTTGGTAGAGCAGGACATACAGTGAGGTACACAAAGGATCTGTCTGCAGACACACATTGAAGGGAGTTTTAACAGTTTATTCAACCATCAAATAATCGTTTTAATGCATTGTCTTATTCAGACATTAAGATCTTACCTGTGTCTAACAACTGCGACTTCTAAGTGCATAGTCTGGCATTAATTCCAAAATAACTTTGAGTATGTTACAGACACAGAGATAGGAACACCAACGACACAGGGCAATTATCGCTTTGACGCAGCCTCTTGGATACAGGTGCTAGCAAGGTACAAAAAGCCCAAGAACTCACAATGACGTTATATCACAATATTGTTTTTTAAGTGGCAAATCAAATTGAATGACATGTTTGATTACATTGTCAAACAGGTGTGATGAAGAATGCTGTTGTAAAGACACAAGTACAGAATTTCAATCTAATAAAGTGAGTGTTTTGAAATAACGTCAAATGTGTAGCTATAGAACTGTAAGGCCAGTACACACACACACACACACACACACACACACACACACACACACACACACACACACACACACACACACACACACACACACACACACACACACACACACACACACACACACACACACACAACAACACACAAGAAGAAGAAGAAGAAGACAGAAGAGAGAGAGAGAGAGAGAGAGAGAGAGAGAGAGAGAGAGAGAGAGAGAGAGAGAGAGAGAGAGAGAGAGAGAGAGAGAGAGAGATTTGGTCATGTCTGAAGATATCCAGGATCGTTGGAGGGAGAACTACATCTACATGAACAATGTGCCTACCTCTTTGAATGTCACCGATGTCTGCCCAGGCGTAGATTACCTCCTAAGCCAAAACAACAAAAATGTAACAACCCTGCACGTTAATGAATCTTCATGTAACCCTTACAGGAACACAAAACTTACTGAATCCTTTGCGTTCCTTGGAACATGTGGTGACATGATGCTTTGTAATCTACGGGTGCAGGTACCATCAGGCATGATCCTACACATTCAGTTACAACGACTTCATTCTTTTGCCCTGACCAAATGTGGTCCATGCATGTGTATCCAGGGAAAACAGAGCAACATTTATTTTGTGAAAGACATTCCCTTGAAAACATGTTCTTTTATTCTGCTGCTGATTATGTTGAAATATCAAACAAAAATAAACCTAACGTACAAACTGATATTACGGTAGTAAAGAGCAATAAGTTAATCATACAATACGTTTCTGAAGAGAGAGGCTATATCATAGTACCCAGTCTACCTGAGATGTCCGTCAGTGAAGTGTTGACCTTTCCCTCCAGAAGTGTGATCATGATTAGTATTCATCAGACATACCAGCTTCACCCCTGTTCTGAGGACAGGAAAATAAAAACTGTTGTACAAACCATCAAACTCATCTCATCCACGTGTTTCACGTGTGTGTATTGACTGGTTTTCTCCCACTCTCGTCTTGGTCACCTCGCAACTTCAAATACTATTTCATTTCAAAGAGCACATTCATGCCCACCTCAAAATGTATTTTGGAGTTCTGTCGGTGAATGATCAGCCTTCAATGCTGTCCAACGGTTTGTTTAACTGCTCGGCACAGCATTATTTCAAATTCCAGAGCCACTTGCATTGCAATCAAAAAACAGGAGTGTGAGGATGGGCGTGATGAGACAGAACACTGTCCTTTCAGCAGTCAGGGGTGCCAGGGCTTGGTGGCATCACGCAACAAATGTTTCAGACTGGTTGTAGGGAAGGCAACGATGTCTCGTATGTTCCAAAATTTCAAATGTCAGGCGATTGGGGGAACACTGGCTTCGTTAAAAACAAGACAGGAACAACAAGATTCTTGCCATTTTAAAAAGGTATATGCGATTTAACGTGGCTTTGGGTCTTAGTTTAGGATGGGACAAAGTGCCATTTATATACAGTATGTTTGGTAAATGGTCTGACGACACTTTGATCTACTTCATGCTCTTCTTCAAAATTAAAAAGTTGTTTGGGGAGGGAAGTCAAAACTGCAGTACTCCATTCTCTGTTCAACATCTGGGGCTTCGTTACACAAAAGCAGTTGGCGGACTGTGTGAAATACGACTGCATGCACACGGCTCGTTTCTTTACAGACTGTACTGACTCCTCTTCATTCCCTCCAACCTGTGGCCACACGTACATTACAAATTCTCTTCATATGCTCAAACTATCACAGTGTGCACCTGTTTTTGTTATGCGACTCGAAAAACGTATTGTTGGAAATCCAGAAATTTTCAGTTTTGCTCTTTCTTCAATAATACAGGGCAAGAGACCTCCAACAAGTTTAGTCCTGACACATCAACAATCGCTAAGTATTCCATGTTCAGGTGTGATGATGATATCACACTGCAGTACACACTGGTGTGCGATTTTCATCAGGACTGTTCAGATGACAGTGATGAGGCGTTTTGTGAACACCCTCCAAGACCTGGATTTCTATGCTCCAATGGTCAGTACGCATTACACAGCCAACACTGCAACCAGTTTTCAGATTGTGCTGACGACTCAGATGAGAAGATCAATGGCAAGCATTGTCCTGAAAAGGTTTGGGATCGATGTCCGTATTGCTTTCAGGTCAGACGTGAACATGAAAACCAACGATTTTACATCAATCTAGATGGCACTGGGTATTTCACCTCTCATGTAATGAAAACCAGCGACCCCTGTCCCGAAGGTCATTATCAGTGCACAGCTGAGTCGTTGAACTGTCTTCCTATCTACACTCGATGCAATGAATTATCTGACTGTATTTACGGGGAAAGACGAACAAAACTGTGAGACAGTGACATGTAATGGATTCTACCAGTGTCGATCT
This sequence comes from Conus betulinus, assembly GCA_016801955.1. NCBI lineage: Eukaryota > Metazoa > Mollusca > Gastropoda > Neogastropoda > Conidae > Conus > Conus betulinus. Next base: position 21,154 of record JADBJO010022148.1, on the reverse strand, counting down.
TCTAAGATATGTGTGCATGGAGATCATCTGTGTGATGGCTGGGGTCAGTGTCCACAGAGAGATGATGAACTGATGTGTGACTTGATCTGTCCTCTAGTTTGTCTATGTCAAGGTTACACCTTCCTTTGCAGAAGCCCCTTTCCTACTGAAGGTTTTCCTCATCTTCGATACCTTGATGCCACAGGTTCAGGACTGTCAATGACTGATTTTACAAAAAATTCATATCTTATTCATTTGAGTTTGCCTTTTTGCTCCATAGCTAATTTGTCACATACAAGCTCAGCAACTTGCAGTATATAGACCTAGCCAGTAATCATATAGAATATATTGATGTGTCTGATGTAATGCAGTTGCATAACTTGGTTTATTTTGGTGTAAGGAACAACCCCTCGTTCACATTGTAAATAGAAATGAAAAGCTGGTGCATTATGCCCTGACAACAAGGGACGTGTCTTGTACCCACATTAAAACACTGAACAGTATCTTATCTGCAGGTTTACTTATGTGGAGTTCATAAACTTATCTTCTTCTGCTGTTGAAGCCATTGGGGTTTTAGGCTTTAAAAATGTCAGGCGACTAGCTAAATTGGATGTACAGGTGAATCGAATCATCAACTTTCCTGTTGATTTATTTTCGAGGTTGACTGGTTTGGATTATATTTTGTCATCGAACTACAGATTATGCTGTCGCAATGTACTTCCTAAAAATTCCCGGCAGACAAAATGTTCAGCACCATATACTGCATTCCTTCATGTACAACATTGATACCAACCGAACGGTACAGGGTTTTATTTGGGGTGTTTAGCGCGTGCAGCATGTTAGGAAATTTGCTTTGCTTCATGATTTCTTCAGCAGGAAAAAAAAGTGCATTTGGAAAGAATTTCGTAACGATCATTGCCCATCTACACTTTGCCCATGTTTGTATGGGATGCCATCTGGGTATCCTCCTGGTGGCAGACAACCTGTTCCATGATGGATACATCCGAACAGAACAGGCGTGGACCAACAGTGTGGCTTGCAAGGTGTCTGGTTTTCTCTCCATTCTGTCCAGTGAGGTATCAGCAATGATTATCTGGTTCATCATTGTGGATCACTTCATCACTCTTTGTTCTCAGAAACCGTCATGGAATATCACTGAACGTTTGACATCTGGAGCTTGCACACTGACATGGTCTGTTGGAATTGTGTTGTCGGTCATACCGTTTCTTCCCGGACTGTCGCACTGGGGAGTGTCTGGTCAGTCTGGTCTGTGTCGTCTGGCTTTATATGATCACCGTGGCCCTGACCAAGAGTTCAGATGGTTCACGGTGACTGTGGTGATCAATTTTAGTCTGTGTTTAATTACTGTGACTGGCCAAGTTATCATATCAGTTCGAACACCAACATACCGACTGGCACTAGATCCATCAAAAAGATCTTATCATTCTTCAGTCCATTTGATGGGGAAGCTGGTGTTTACAGATGCGGTTTGCTGGCTTCCATTGGGACTGGTCACCATGACGGCTTCACACGATGTTACCACTGTTTCCCAGAGAATCTATGGTGGACTGGTTGTGTTCATGCTGCCTCTGAAGTCTGCTCTCAGCCCACTTCTGCTGCACATGTGGACATTGGCCACACACCGACCGACAACGACTGGCAAGGGAACAGAAACTGTTGGAAGTCTTTAGATTGAGGCTTGCCCCAGACGGGACAAAAGCTGGTACACAAGAAATAACAGTCGTATGAGTGCCAAGACAGATCAGTGACGTCGAGGCATTTTTTCCGTAGGAAAACTTGAAGAGTACAGACGGACAAAAAATGGCGTACAGCTGGAATGAAATGATTTTGAAATGTGTCACTCGCATTTTACTACGGGGATGCCGGTAGTAAGATACTCATTTTATGGAATCTGATCTTCATTTGTCCAAAATACACTGGTAGACGAATCACAGATTTTAATAAAGTATCCCACATCAGTAAACAACAATGCTTAGTGGCGCCGGGTATAGGGGAATATGTTGTTTTGGTGGTGGTGGTGTCGTTGTTGTTGTTGTTGATGGTGATGATGAAGATGATAAAGATGATGCAGATAATGATGGTATTGGGATGATAATGATGATGATGACGACGACGACGATGATGATGATGATGATGATGGTGATGATGATGATGATGATGATGATGATGATGATGATGATGATGATGACAAATACCACAGTACCCACTTTGATACACAAAATAGTTGAAATTGACACCACTGGAAATATTCTCACACTCACGATGACTAAATCAAATCAAACATACAAGCTGTATAAACATGGCAGTTTGAGTGATCCTAATTTACTCGCACTATGTAATGACTTACCTGACTTAATCGTCTTCGCTCCAATGGGAGCATAGGGCCTTCACTGCAGATTTCCAATGTGTGCGGTCTGGGGCTGCCTGCTTTGCCTCACCCCAGGACAGCTTGATGGTACTCAGCTCACTATCCAGCGTCCTACGCCAAGTTGTCACTGGGCGGCCTTGGTTTCTCTGTCCTTGAGGGTTCCAATCCAGTGCCTGCCGTGTGGTGTTGTCCGGGCCTCGGCGTAGGATGTGTCTGATCCACTTCCACTTTCGGATTTTGATGGTGCCTCCGATTGGTCTTTGATTTGTCCGGCGCCATAGCTCCTCATTGGCAATTCTGTCAGGCCACCTGATGCGGAGGATCCGCCACAGGCACATGTTGATGAAGACCTGAAACTTGTGCTCCAGCCCTTTGGTGAGTCTCCAGGTTTCCGAGCCATACAGCCGCACAGGTCTCGCGTTGGTGTTGAACAGTCTCAGTTTGGTGTGAAGATGGACGTTTGCGCTCCTCCAGATGGGCTTGAGGGTGGTGAAAGCAAATCTTGCCTTGGTTATTCTGGCCCTGATGTCATCATCAGTACCTCCTGTCTTGTTGACGATGCTTCCTAGGTAGGTAAATTTCCCAGCATCTTCTGTCTGTTGTTCCCCTTGAAATTGCTTCAGCCTGGCTTGCGTTGGCTCTCATGGCCTTTGTCTTCTCTGCGTTGATCTCCGAGCCAGTGTTACTGGCTGTGCTGCGGAGGCTCTCGGTCTTCTTCTGCATGTGGTGGAGGGTGTGAGTCAGCAAGCTGATGTCGTCCGCGAAATCCAGGTCCTCAAGTTTCTGCATGAGTGTCCACTGGATCCCGCGTGGTGGGCTCATCGCTGTCCTCATCAACCAGTCGATCACAAGAGAGAAGATCAGCAGTGACAACAAACATCCCTGATGGACCCCGGTGTTCACTGTGAAGGGTTCCGACACACTCGTGTTGTGGATGATGTGAGACGCTGTGTGTTTGTACAGGCTCTGTATGATCTTTACCATCTTGGGTGGAATTCCATAGTGTCTCAGAATATTCCATGTTATTCTCTGTCCACTGTGTCGAATGCTTTTTTGAAATCGATGAAATTGATGTAGATTGGTGACTGCCACTCAAGAGACTGCTTGATGATGATTCGGAGCGTGGCTATCTGGTCGACACATGATGTTCCTGCTCGAAATCCTGCTTGTTCGTCTCTCAGCTTTCATCTACAGCTGCCCGGATCCTCTCTAGGATGATTCTCGTGAAGATCTTGCTGGGTAGTGACAGCAGCTGTATCCCTCTCCAGTTCTTACACTCGCTGAAATCCCCCTTCTTGGGTATCTTGATGATGTAGCCCTTTTTCCACTCTTTCGGCACTTCTTCCTTTTCCCAGGCCTCTTGAAATAAGTCCATCAGGATGTCCGCCGCGACCGTCGCTTCTGTTCTGAGCACTTCAGGTGTGACGTTGTCAGGTCATGGGGCTTTCCCGTTCTTTGTCTTTCTGATTGCTTGAATGATTTCTTCTTTGCTGATCGGCCCAACGTTCACATCCAGGTCTTCTCCTTCCTCGATGAGTGGTGGTGTCTTGACTGGCGTACCACTGGGTAGCTCGCTAAAGTGTGTTCCCTCCATCTCTCCAGCTGCTCTGTTGGTTTGCTCAAGATGTTTCCATTCTTCCCTTTCACTGGTCGGTTGGTGTTGGGTTTTTCTACCGCCCAGCTGCTTAGTGATGTTGTAGAGGGTCTTCATATCATTTTTCTCCGCTGCTTCATGTGCTTGAGTGGCCAGTACTTCTACATGGTCTCCCTTGTCCTTTTTGGCACTCCTCTTCACTTCCTTGTCTCGTTTGCTGTACTCCTGTTGAAGACGTTGTTTCTGTGTGGTGTTCTGGCTTGGATCTCTCTCTGTTTGGTCTCTCGTCTCTCTTCTATCTTCTTGATGGTTTCCTCCGAAATCCATGGTTTGTGCTGTCGTTTCCTGTATCCTAGCACTTCTTGACTGGTTTCGTCGACGGCACTCCTCACTCGCTCCCATTTCTTTTGCAGCGAGCCATCCTCCAGGTCTGCGAGGGCCTGGAATCTGTTGTTCAGGGTGATGGCAAACTCCCTCTTCTTTTCTTCTGTCTTCAGCTTTGTGGTGTCAAAGCGTGGGTGCCTCTGTTGACCTGTATCTTTGTTCCTAGTAATCTTGATTATCAGCTTGCCCACCAGAAGTATGTGATCTGATTCCACTCTGCTCCCCTGCATGCTTTCACGTCTTGTAGGGTCCGTCTCCATCTCCTTGAGATCGTGAAGTGGTCTATTTGGTTTTCAGTGCTCAGGTCTGGTGATCTCCATGTCACTTTGTTCATCCTGCAGTGTGGGAAAACTGTTCCTCCGATGATGAGATCATTCATCTCACAGAAATTAGTAAAGAGTTCTCTTTATTCGTTGATCGTACCCACTCCTTCTGTTCCCATCACATGTTCTCTGCCACTATTGTCACCGCCAACATTGGCATTCATATCTCCCATCACTATGATGACATCTCTTCTTCTGGGCAACTTATCCAGTACAACTTGTAGTTGTTGGTAGAATTCTACTTTGGTGTCTTCTTCAGCCACGTTGGTTGGGGCGTAGCACTGTACTATGCTGACCTTCTGAAACTTTGAGAAGAATCTAGCTGTCAGTATTCGTTCGTTGACCGGTTCTCATTCCATCAGGTTCTTGCTTGCTTTCTTGGTCAACATGAGTCCAACTCCATTTCTGTGCACACACCCTCATCCGGCGGTCCTGAATACAGCAGCTGGTGGCCTGATGCTAAGGTGACTTTCCCTGATGACGTCCATCTCACCTCACTCAGTCCGAGTATCTCCAGCCTGTAATTGTCCATTTCTCTAGCCACCTAAGCTGCTCTTCCAGTTTCATACATTGTTCGTATACGTAATGCTTAAGAAAATAATTAATAGTTTGGTTGTGCTACTGTTCACAACTGTCTGTTAAATAAGCGCGCACACGCCCGCACGCCCGCACCACGCTCGCATGCCCGCACACTCACATGCACTGTATATGTATATAATGTGTGTGTATGTGTGTGCGCGCGCGCGCGCGCGCGCGCGTGTGTGTGTGTGTGTGTGTGTGTGTGTGTGTGTGTGTGTGTGTCTGTGTGTGTGTGCGTGTGTGTGTGTGCGTGTGTGTGTGCCTGTGTCTGTGCGTGTGTGTGTGTGTGTGTGCATGTGTGTGTGTGTGTGTGTGTGTGTGTGTGTGTGTGTGTGTGTGTGTGTGTGTGTGTGTGACAGAGAGACAGAGAGACAGAATGGCAGCCAGACGGGCAAGTGGATACTCAGACAGATACACAGACACGTAGGTGTTCAAAGAAACAGATACACAGATAGATGGGGCATTGAGAGAGAGAGAGAGAGAGAGAGAGAGAGAGAGAGAGAGAGAGAGAGAGACAGACAGACAGACAGACAGACAGACAGACAGACAGAGAGAGAGATTCAAATGATTTATACATGTAATGGGCCAGGCCCCTAATGGAAGGGGGTGTGGACATGTAAAGCATAACATTTAAATGCAATGAAATTACATTACGGAATGAAATGCTCAAATTTGGAAAACATTTCAAACAAGGAGAATTCCTCTGTTTTAAAAAGCTTGAAATTTGTGACAATCTTTGGACAACATTAGCACAATAGATGAACAAAGTATGGGCTCGGTTTATATCAAGATGGCTGTCTGTAATATTTGGGCTTCATGAATTTTTCTCTGATGCTCGTGAAAGCTGGGCCTGACACTCTGTCGGCGGTGGTTCTGCGTAGATATTTCTGTATGTTTACATTGGTATATGAGAGAGAGAGAGAGAGAGAGAGAGAGAGAGAGAGAGAGAGAGAGAGAGAGAGAGAGAGAGAGAGAGAGTCTATACTTGCGTGCTTTACGTTACTTTGCACGACTGAGTTGCGCGAGTAGTTTTAACATTTCAATATATCTTGTGTGATATGTTGAATTTTTGTAATGCATGGTTTTAAGCTAATATTAGCTTATCATCTTTTCAAGGCTGACAAACTGAAAAATCCTTTCATTGCTGGACAAATCCAAGCGGCCACAAGATGAAATTTGCAACGCTACACTTGATGGAAGAAGATCACAAAACCCGTCGCTAGCGATTTCAACCTAGTAATGACTGAAAAGCAATAGCGGTCTTAGGTTTATAATTAGAGGTGGAAATCGAAGCCATAGATCACATGCAATATCCTGGAGATGCTTACAACCACAGAAGAAGAGCAAGAAGAAGACAAATAGCGCTATGAACGGGAGGATGAGTGAGGAAATAATGCAAGGGAAAGTTGCATCGAACAAACAGTGTGAGGACATTGACCTAACAAAGCAAAGTCAAGTCAGTCACATTGAGGACAAAGGAAAGCTGCATCAAACAACACCGTGTGGACATTGACCTAGCAAAGCAAAGTCAAGTCAGTTACATTGAAGAAAAAAGACAACTGTCTGACACAGAGAGAAGACACCATAACAACGTGAACTATACAATAGAGCAAGGCAGATTGAAGTATACTAACAGTGAAGGATTCACATAACAACGTAGACTGAATACTGCTGTGAACTCTACAACAGAGCGAGGGAAATTGAAGTGTACTAACAGTGAAGGATTCATCAAATGAGAATAACTTTACAGCGTTGAATCCTGCCTCCCTTGCGCTGAAGAGATCTAAGCTAAGTGAAAAAATCGTTCATTTTCATTGTCCTATTTGCTTGTGTCTTGCCTAAAGAAGACCTACGATGTCGTGCTTTGTCTTGTGACTCGTTTGTCCACGTTTCTCTGGGAGGTTCGCTAACATTTTATTTAAGATTTGTTTCGATTTCTGCCTGCAGTCGTCTCACTTTGCAACCAAACTAGAATTATTTCGGTCAGGGAAATTTACTTGGCAAATGGTGATCATTAGATTCTTTTTTCACAATCTGAACATGATTTTGGAATTTAAAAAAAAACGCCCTGAACTGTTTCCATTCATATTTCACAGACAAAAAAAACCCTGTCATCATTAACAGAAGCCAATATTCTGAGTTAACCTCAAACTTTGGCGTAAATCAAGGATATGCGCTCGGCCCCGTGCCGTTCAAAGTATACAGCACTTCTCTAATACGTCTCATTGACTCACAGTCAGTCAACCATGAAATGTATGCTGATGATCCTCAGCCGAACGATTCTGACTTGTCTTCAGATCATAACTGTCGTGTCTTATCTTCTTCAGTCTTTTCCAGACTGTCCTTCAGAAGTAAAATTATGAATGGCTGTAACCGTCTAACGCTGAATGATGATAAGGTAGAAGCTTTATATTTCTGCATATTCTTCTTCTATGCCATCTGTTACCTCTCTCTATGACATCCACTACCTCTCTCTATGCCATCTGTTATCTCTGTCTATGACATCCACTATCTCTACAGAAGCTTTTCGTTTGATCAGATTCTTGTATCCCATTTATCTCTTCTCTTTAATACGCCACCATTCCTTTCTCCTATTAGGATTTATCTTTCATCAAAATCCTTCAATGAATCAACATATACTCAAAAGGTGTCAGACCGCATGCATTGAAGTAAGACGCATTATCTCTATTTACTAATAATACCTCACATTAGAGGAAACCAAGACATCAGTTAGTGCGTGCGTTTTTCTAGGCTTATTTACTGTAATTCACTTCTTGCTGGCTATTCACAAAACTCTTAATACCTGTCAGTAGTTTCAAATCCTTCCGTCAAACTGATGTTTGTAGTAGACAAGATTCACCACGGCACAGTTCTCTGTAGGGAGCTCCACTGGCTTCCATCGGTACACACAAAAAAAAATAAAGTACAAGACCTCCTGTCTTCAAATTCATACTGGAGCTGCACCCCAACGTCTAAACATCTCTCTTCCATCAAGATCTTTCCAGAAGACAGGGAAGGGGCAAATGGCTAGCGCCACTATTTCCCTGCTGGGAGGTCGTGGGTTCGATTCCATTAGAGCATATACATGCGGTATGTTTCTTCCCCAGTCAGCTTCTACCCAGAGTTGAGTTTATTGTGGACTCAGATGGGAAAAAACTGGGACCACACAGCAGAGCTTGATCCACTTAATGGATGTGTCTTTGAGACTGTTGCTCAAATTCCTTGACCAGCATTGCAGGTGTTTAGATCTCTTGGGCCAGGCTGACGCTGGGATATGTTATGAAAGTAAGCATAGAATTCAGCCCTGTCATACAGTCTCAGACCAGAATGGAAATCCATAGCATCATCTTCATCATCATCATCATCCTCATCAATCGCCATTAAAAAAAGTTTATGATTCTGTGACCGTTTATGTCTTACTCTCATGGTGACCTCAGGTTCAATCTTTTTCTCTGCATCCATGCCCCTGGGCGAGATTCTGTCGGGGCGGTATCTGTAATTTCATGGTGAATGTCGTTGGACGGATGTGGTGGCGCCTTCCTGAGGGAGAGATAAATCACCCTGGCTCTATGACTAAGAAGTGTGTCAGTGTGAGACTTAAGAGGTGGAACCCTGGTGCGTTGGATCAGAACAGGAACCACCGAATACCATCCACGAGATGGCAACAGTGCAGTGTCTTCTCTGGTGGATTGACTCATGTTGACTTGACATTGACCGCTCCCTGTGGAGTGCCGGTGCCGGGGGCTGTGGTGGGACAGTCAGGGTGTGGCTGTGGATGGGTTGGAATGAGCAGCACAGGGCAATGCCACTGAGGTGGCACAGAAACTGAGACAGCAAAGAGAAAATATAATCCTCTGGTGCTTCCACTGCACAGCATGTGTGATTTTTTTAAAATCTGTTTTTCTTTCATTTCAAGGGCTGTCCGTTGTAAATCTTAGTAAATGAGTACACAATATCTGACCAAGAACCATCCACCAGTTTTAATGCGTAATATCCTGCTGAACTGACTCAATGGAACCATGCAGTCTTACAAATGAAGATGCACGAATGAACAATGTTCTTGCGATTCATTTCAAGTCTGCAAGATCAAACAAAACAAGCCTGATGAAAGTGATGTTGATCCAAACTTTGAAAAGTCAACACATACATCACTGTTTTTTTTAAACTGACGAATAAAGGAATGCCATATTGTCTTCACTAGGTGTAATTGCTCAGAGTAGTGTCTTAGAGCAGCTGCTTGGCTGTCTCACAGAGATACCATCCTTTAGTTTTCATATCAACAAGTGTCTAAATCTGTACCAGTGTGTGTGTGTGTGTGTGTGTGTGTGTGTGTGTGTGTGTGAGAGAGAGAGAGAGAGAGAGAGAGAGAGAGAGAGAGAGAGAGAGAGAGAGAATCACCTACAACTCAATGATCTACTATGTAAGGAGCAACATGGGCTTGCCCAGGGGAAATCATGTGTGACAAATCTGCTGGAAGCCCTCGGCGACTGGACCAGACTCGTCGACTCCGGCAGCAGCATTGTTGTCGTGCATATGGACTTCGAAAAAGCCTTCGACACCGTACCGCTCCGTCGTCTGCTGAGCAAAGTCGAAGCCCATGGAATCAAAGGCCCAATACTCAACTGGATAAAAGCATTCCTTGGTGATTGAAAGCAACGAGTTAGAATCAATGGAACTTTCTCTGAACAGGCGGCAGACACATGCGGTATCCCACAAGATAGTGTGTTAGGACCAATCCTGTTTGTCATCTACATCAATGATCTGCCGAAACATGTACAAAACGCCGTCAAATTATTTGCAGATGACACAAAGTTATATGCCACAAGCGGTGACCAAGAATCAACCGCATCACTCCAGCAGGATCTAGACAGCCTACAGAAATGGTCTGACTATTGGCTTCTGAGATTCCACCAGTGATGAAACTTGGCACACGGAAATCAGAAGTAACGTACCATATGAAGTACACAGACGCTGAAACCGGAACCAGCAGAGAAAAACCATGGCAGAAAGTGAGGTGGAAGTGGCTCTCGGCGTTCATGTGGACAACGACCTCAAATTTAAACAAACACGTTGCCAACGTCACATCAAGAGCAAACAGCGTAATTGGCGTCATCCACAGAACCTTCGAGTTCTTGGACTGCAAGCTCTTCATCCAGCTATACAAGACACTAGCAAGGCCTATCCTCGAGTATGGACAAACTGTGTGGCACCCCCGACATAAAACACTCTGCAAAGATCTAGAGGATGTGCAGCAGCGAGCCACAAAGTTGATCTCCTCGATCAGAGAACTACCATACCCAGCAAGACTAGAGCGACTTGGCCTGCCCAGCTTGAGCACCGACATCTTAGAGGGGATATGACTGACACCTTCAAATACGTCTACAGAATCTACAAGACCAAAAAACCAAAGCTTGAAACTCTGGAGGTACCAGAGGAAATTAATGAAAAACTGTCCACGCACCACACCCACTGCGATACCAGGAAACACTTCTTCAGTGAAAGAATCATCAAAACGTGGAACAGTCTCCCAGACGACGTGGTCCTGGCACCTTCTGTGGAAGCTTTCAAGAGTTGGCTGGATGCTTGCTGGAAGAAGGAACCCGACCAGTACAATCCGTCTTGCCAATAAGCCACGCATGCAAAGTGTGTAGAATACTAGCCGTATAACCCACATGGATCGATGAAAAGGACGTACTAAAGACCTCAAACATCGTATAGTTCGAGAGAGAGAGAGAGAGAGAGAGAGAGAGAGAGAGAGAGAGAGAGATAAGCACACTGAGAATCTGAATGCCAAACACAGAGGAAGCCCAGAATGGATGGTATTCTGAATGTTTAACACAAAATTAATCTTCTATTTATCGTCTCTTCGTACCTGTGCTATACGCTGCAGGAAGACAAGAGGTTGAGAAGGGAGTAGGGCGGGTGGAGCTTGGGGTCACACACACACACACACACACACACACACCACACACACACACACACACACACACAGAGAGAGAGTCAGGGGCATGTAAGGCAAGGTTAAGTAAAGAAAGGTTGTTTACAGCCCCGCCGACCGCAAAGGACTACATCAGGGCTGTCACTGCGTTGAAGTGTGCTTGCTTTGTGACACATACAAAAGATACAAACAAGAACAAATCACATAGATACCCCATGTCTGAGCAACATGTCTATGAGCTTCTACGAGTGCGTGCATTTTTACGTGCGCGCCAATGTGCACAAGGGAGGGAAAGGGGAGAAGGGTGGAGAAAACAGTTGTGAGGTCTGTGTTGAGGTGAGTGAGAAAGAGCACGCGGGAGTAGGCTTACATGTGTGTGAAAACAAGAAGGGGGTGGTGGGGTGGGGGGGGGGGGGGGGGGGGTTGTAAGCAGTGGGGTGACGAAGCTGGGAAAGAGTGGCGGTGAAGAAAGTGAGGGGATGGGACCTCAATACAACGGCCATGTTGGACCACATTTTAACTGTCCGTGCTATCTCATCTTATCATGCCAAAGGTGCTGCCAAAGGCAAAAGAAACCCAACATGACGTACAGAACATTTATGGTATTCTGGCTAATCAAACGTCTGGGCACCATCGCACGAAGGGACTCAACACCAAAGATTGATCTCCTCTGCAGTATTCTTTGTCTTCTTTCCCTTTCTTTATTAGCATGGTGTAAAGACATTCCAAGGATACACCTCCTTCTGCAGTATTGTTTATCTCCCTTCCCTGTATTTATCAGCATGGTGTGAAACATTCCAAGTGACACACCTTCTGCAGTATTGTTTATCTTCCCATTCGTTATCAGCATGGGTGTCAAAACATCCCAAGTGACACACCTCCTTCTGCAGTATAGTTTATCTTCCCTTTCTTTATCAGGATGGTGTCAAACATTCCAAGCGCCACGCTTCCTTATGCAGTATAGTTTATCTTCCATCCCTTTATTTATTAGCATGGTGTCAAACATTCCAAGCGCCACGCTTCCTTATGCAGTATAGTTTATCTTCCCTTTCTTTATCAGGTTGGTGTGAAACATTCCAAGTGCCACCACCTCCTTCTGCAGTATAGTTTATCTTCCCTTTCTTTATCAGCATGGTGTTAAACACTCCAAGTGACACACACCTCCTTCTGCAGTATTGTTTATCTTCCCTTTCTTTATCAGCATGGTGTCAAACACTCCAAGTGACACACCTCCTTCTGCAGTATTGTTTATCTTCCCTTTCTTTATCAGCATGGTGTCAAACATTTCAAGTGACAACACCTCCTTCTGCAGTATTGTTTATCTTCCCTTTCTTTATCAGCATGGTGTCAAACATTCCAAGTGCCCATCTCACCCCCTGACCTCCTTCCCATATTTTTCACTCTTTCCCACCTTCATCATTCCCGTGCCTTTCATCCTGGTGCGCGCGCGCGCGCGCGCGCACACACACACACACACACACACACACACACACACACACACACACACACACACACACACACACACACACACACGCACACGCACGCACACACACACACACACACACACACACACACGCTCGCACGCACGCATGCATGCATGCACGCACGGACGCACGCTCTCTCTCTCTCTCTCTCTCTCTCTCTCTCTCTCACACACACACACACACACACACACACACACACACACACACACACACACACACACACACACATCTAATTCTAGTCCTACATACTCTTCCTCACCTCATCACATGTCCTCCACCGTTCTCCACTTTCCTTTCCCTGTGCACACTTACACTCTCAAGTAAACATGCATGCATACCATCACACACAAAAAAAAAAAACATACACAAGCACTCACACAAACATACCCTCACACACATGCGCGAACGCGCGCGTGCGTCCCTACGTGCGAGCGTGCGTGCGTCCGTACGTACGTGCGTGTGTGCGTAGGTAGGTGTGTGTGTGTGTGTGTGTGTGTGTGTGTGTGTGTGTGTGTGTGTGTGTGTGTGTGTGTGTGTGTGTGTTGTGCTTGTGCGTGTGCGTCCTGTAGTTGAATAATGAATTGTTGGTGCGTTTCTGATAATTACAGTCATTTGTCTCTAAACTGCAAAAATGGCTGCCAAGTCATGCTGAGCAGATTACATACTCCGTGACGTCAACTGGGAATTCTCAGTATGTCTCAGTTGACAGTGTAAAAGTCACATCACAATGGGATTCCAACCAGTTCAGAAGTTTTGCTTTACTGGCCTTTGCCCGCTTTTCTGTAAGTATGTTGAACGTATACATGAAAGGGTTAACAGCAGAATTCGAAGGTAGATGAAAATAGCCATTGCTACATTTGTTTCTCCAGGAATAGGAATACCAGCCATTGCCAACAGTCCACAAGTTCCAATCGGAAACCAGCACAGGAAATCTGTGACAGCGACAGTAATCAACCTGCGAGCTATGGTCATGTCACCTGACTGTTTTGTTGTATTGATTTTTAATGTATTATTTCGTATAGACCAATAGATGAGAGCTTGACCCACGGATATAAACAAGAAGGCAAAATTTAGAATGACTAAAATGCTGAAAGAATAAAGTTTACCTTCAAACTCTTTTCTCGTGACTGGCAAGGGTATGCAAATGCCCGTCTGGCTGTAAAAGTTCCAGTTTGACGTCACCGGCAGTAACGGTATAAAGCTTAGAAGGCAACCAGCTAACCAGGTCATTAGGCAGGCCAACGTTGATGACTTTCTGTCAAATCGTACGGTGCTGAATGGAAACCGAAGAACCAGGAAACAATCAAAGGTAATTAACCAGATGATCAGCGCCGACACTTCACTGGACACCAAAGACAGAAAACCGGCCATCTTACAGACAGCACTGTTCTTCCAGGTGTCGTCATTGTGAAGATATCTGCCATGGAACTGCTCATCAGCCACTCTGATGATAACAATATACACACCCATCAGAAAGTCAGCAGCATTAAGGTTCATAACAAAGACACTGAAGCTTCTTGAAGAGGACATGCTCCTCGCAAACAGACGTGCACAGCAACAGAAGGCATTACCAGTCACAGACAGACAGGCGACCATCCACAGGAATGCGCGGTAAGACCAGAAATGCAATAAATCCTCACAGGATGAAATTTCATCCCTTGGGGCATAGCAGGAGAATGTATCGAAGTTAAAGGGGAGTATCTGACTGCAGCAGAGCTTATGATTTTGTGTAACAACAATTTTAAGGTGAGAGAGATCTTTGAAAATATCTGGTGGAAATGTTTTCACAGGACTTCCGTCCATGTACAACTCAGTCAGAGTCTGTGCGAGCTGAAAGCCACTGGGGCTTACAATTACTGTGGGGTCTGTGTGACCACGGTCCACTTCCCGCACCTTGCCGAATTTATAACACCGCTCACATAAAGCCACCCAGCCCTGACACTCAGGACTGCTGAAGGGGCAGTGCTCTGTTTCATCTCTCCATCTTCACACTCTGTCAGCAAATTGCACGCCACGTGCTGATGGAAAGCTGGATAATAATGCACAGAACAGTTCCACAGATCACTTGGTAGCTTTACAGGGGCCTGGTCCTCCGATTGAAAAGAAAACAACAAAGTAAATGATGATGGCGGTTTCAGTCTGGGATTACATCGTACTTTCAGACTGATTTTGGTAGCATTGAAAATGCAAAATATCGTTGTGGTAATCTGACAGAAACTGCTGATTCCCTGTAGCCCCCAACTGAATCATCTAATCGCAAGAAATAATACAAAAGTACGATGGTTGAATAAAATGTGTCCTTTGTTATGTCTTTGAAACTGACTATGAGTACTGTTCTGGCTGGAACAGACACATTTTTCTCCACAAAATGAGGATGAGAACAATCAGAATTTTTTCTCATCTGGAAGTGTCCAGAGACTGGAGATTCATAACTAGTCTTAGAAATTCTGAATCTGCAATACATCCATTAAAAGAAAACTGTTTATAGATTACAGTGCAAGACATCCTTGTTCACATTCTTCTGTGACATTGAAAAAAAAAACTAGGCGCATCAGCATTCATCATCCAAACTGTCAAGTTTGCAAGCATGATCATCAACCAACCAACCAAGCCATTAACCAGCTGTTGCAAAACATGTGGCTTGGTCGGAAAGTGCTTCATGCTATTCTTACGTGTCACTGGAAAAAGGGTTGGTCAGTCAGCAGTCAAGGAAACAGAAAACTCAGAATTCCAACTCCCAGAATATTCCGTACAATGTTTTCTGCAAATCCGGCAGTGACAACTTACCGCTAAGGAGGGCAGGAAAAGGTCTGTGCTCTTGGGTACAGCTCTTCTTGGGAAAAGCATGCTCCAAACAACAAAACTGATTACTGGATACATGGCAAATGGCTGTTTACTACCTGCATATGAGCCTACGAAAACGTTTGCTGTCCATCATAAATGTTATCACACACACACACACACACACACACACACACACACACACACACACACACACACACACACACACACACTTGTTAGATGCTTGTTTTAACTTTACGTTGTCACACAAAAAAGGGCCAAGCTTGATCATTTAACCTTTTAAATTGTGGAGATCCAAGGAATCACATGGAAGGGGGCGCTCATTGTTTGTCTACTCTTTCTTTGACCAGACAATAATGGGGTCACCTGAGTGGTTTTAGACCATATAACTGACCAGAAAATCAATGTACTTATAGACCCCATAGTTAATCTTTGTTTTTCCGAAACGATTTTTAAAGATACTTAAACCATCCCTTTTTTCATGCCCAAGTGAAGGCGATATTGATGGTCCTCGAAAAGACCTATGCCAGAACACTATGCTGTCCTTGTGAAACTGACTGGATTGTCTTACAAGACTGGACAATATGGCGTCTTCCTTCTGAAACTGACTGATTTGTCTTACCAAGACTGAACACTATGCTGTCCTCCTTGTGAAAATAACTGGATTGTCTTACCAAGACTGAACACTATGGCGTCTTCCTTGTGAAACTGACTGGGCTGTCTTTCCAAAACTGGACGAACACATAACAGCATTTAAATCAAGTAATGCAGACCAAAGCCCAAGAAAAAATAGAGGAAGGGTTTCCGCTGACACAAAGAAACCTCCATTCAACTCTATGGATATCGCAAACTCCTTTGCAGTCAGTAAATAACAAGAATGTTGTGACTGACATACAACATGGTCAGAAAGAAAGTAAAACTGGTCGGCTTTGGATTTTACTGTCCAACTGACACATCGAAAAACGAAACAATTCAGACAGCACATGCAGGGGAAATTAGACATTTGTTTTTTCTTCTTCTGCTGGCCACCTGAGCACTACAGAGCTCTCAGCACCTATGTAGTCGGCTGGGAAACAGGCTGTTCCGCTAGATTATCCTCAGTGACATTCGAGACTTAATCCTGAGTTTTGTGGTGATAAAACTGTTGTCATTAAAGGTCCTGTCAGCTTGAAGACAGGAGTCGTAGTGACACGCTATTTGGAGTGAGAGGTCCCTTCTGATGCACCGTTTGCCTCTTCTTCAGAATATGCTTCCCAAGTCCCAGATGGTTTTATTTTCAGGCACATGTGAACATGGCAAAATCCTCTTGAGCTGAATCTGGTGTACTTTTTTCCCCTTGGTTATACTATAATTACACTGGGCTTTGTTATGAGCCATCTTCGGTTTGGTGTTTTGTGAAAACCTTGTATAATCCAAGTTTGTTTGTTTTTTTTCGATCCGTAAGTTTGTTTTTTTTTTCGATCCGCTGTAGTAGTCCGTGTCTTGCATGCAGAGGGGGAAAATGAAACATACCATTGAACGCATGAATTGATCTAGGTTTCACAGAGATGTTAGTGTACTTCCATACACAGGTTTTAGTCTGAAAGAATCAATGTCTTTGCTACCCTTGATCGAAAATCTGGTTTCGATCTCTTATTAGTAAGGATGGATCAAAAGTAACTGAATTGTTGAACACTTTTTAAGTTCTCTCTATGGACAGATATAGCCCTGATGGTAGGATTGTGACTTTGTTTTCTTGGCACTGGCTTCCATGCCATCTCTTGCCTATTTTCATCCGATCTGTTAACAAGCTTGGCTAGTTCTTGCTCTCTGCCTACCAGGTCATTGATTAAATCCCGAGGTGGAAGGATGGCGGTGGTTTTTCACTAATGCTTACTGTGCTGATATGATCTTCATCCAAATTAGTTATGATGTGTTCCAGAAATATGTTGAACAGTTTGAGCGATAAAAGGCAGCCCTGACAAACTCTAAACAAAACGTGGAGCCATTCCCCAATGGAACCCTGAAATGCTTGCCAGAACGCTTATGGAGTATACAAATATTCAATGTATTGAAATATTAATGACACTGAACATAACCTGTCTCGCTGATGATAGAGAACATCTATTTTCAAGAGATTGTAAATCATTTGAAACTTGCATCAAGTTTTTTTCAATCTGCTTTTATCTCAGTCTCCATATCAGTTTGGTTGAAACAAGGACAATTCAGCTAGGAAGCAGTGGAAAATGTGAAACTAGCTACTCGGAACATTGTGGAGTGGACTAGAATCTATTCAAATGTCGAGTACTGGGAATATGATTTATTACCTTCAGTGGAATTTTCATTGATGTCACATAAGGTGTCAAACGAAAAATGATGAGAAAAAAAATCACGCTTGGCTTCATGCAAAATATCAAGAATTTCAGTCAGGATGCTTTTCAGTGCCAATAAGGCACGAAGTTCTGAAAAGGGATAATTTGTGAAAATGTTGAATATAATTGTACAGATAAAGATGTTTTAAGAAAATGGTGTGAATATGAATGTCTATTTTTTTTTTTCTCCAGGAGGCTTCCCCCTAATAGAACAGAACAAAATAATCTATCTGTTAAAGAGCACGTTTTGAATTCATTCATTTCATGTAAACAATGTTCTGTAGTAGACAGGAGATTTTAAGGCATAGTTTTGGGGCCGCCATCTCTGAATAATTTACCCCATTTGTAGACTTTTTTGGCTGAAACATGCTGTTCCATACACAACAAACATTCCTCTGTGAATTTCACTTGGTTTGCACTGTCCAGCTACCAAAAGTTTTATTACTGATCTCTGTTCAGTCCTAGAGCATATTTTCTGGTCGGCCATTTTGTGTAATCTGAAAACCGAAAACAAAACAACAACAACAAAAACATAACGAGACGAAATAAAATAAATGACAAAAAAGTTTTTTTTTTTTTTAAAAGTAAGCTTTATCTGTATAAGAAGTCCTTATTAAGGACAATTCACCTTATATATTGGATGGCCCTCGTATTTTCAAAAGCACAGGAAATGCTGTTGTTATCTTTGCAGACAAAAACTGTCTTGAACCTTAACAGCTAAGAAAAAGTCATTCGCCGAGATAATTACGCATCAGACTTTTTCCCTGTATTGTCTGGACTGAGCCTTCACCATGAAGAAAAAAGACAAGCAGCGTGATCAGAAGTGTCGGATAAGATTTCTCTTAAAGGAAAAAAAAAGTACTAAGAGATCAAGGCATCGATAAGGGTACTTGGGATAAATTTTCTTCTACACAAACCAATGAAATCTTTGGCTTAAAATAATTTGTACATATCTATGGATAATTGGAGAGTGGAAAATGGTAATTATTAACACGTTAATGCATTCGTAACTCCAAATATCCTCTCTTTAAGGTTGCCAGACTTTCATCTACGGGAATTCAAATCAATAGTTTCTTTTTGTGGGGGGGATGTAGGACAAACTATGCTTTTAAATGTATTTTTTTGTCCACTTGTTTAGACTTAAAAAGAGTAATGCTTTCTGTTTACATGTTTACCATGAAGAGAAATTGTTTTAGAGTTCTTTATTCAAAATCTAGTTAAGCACAGTTGAATCTTCAGAAAAATGTGAACAGGTTTAAGAGACAATACACGAAGAACAGTATACAGAAAGTTATTTCTTACAAGAAGACACTGCCACAAATAACTATAAAAAGAAAAAACATTTTTACACAGAGGCACTGTTTGACAACTAGACGGAGACCGCCTGCATAATTATATCTTTACCTCTATATGTAAAGATGAAAGAGCATGAAGATAGATAGACAAATAGATAGGTAGAATTGACAGATAGACAGATAGAAAAAAGATATAGAGAGAGATTGAAAGACAGATAGAGATACGTAGATAGACAGACAGACACGCAGAGATAAATAGATAGACAGACAGACAGCTAGACAGATAGAAAGAAAGATATAGAGAGAGGTAGAAAGACAGATAGAGATGCGTAGATAGACAGACAGACACACAGAGATAGATAGATAGATAGATAGGCAGACAGCTAGACAGATAGAAAGAAAGATATATAGAGAGGTAGAAAGACAGATAGAGATACGTAGATAGACAGACAGACACACAGAGAGAGATAGATAGATAGATAGACAGGCAAACAGGTAGACAGATAGAAAGAAAGATATATAGAGAGGTAGAAAGACAGATAGAGATACGTAGATAGACAGACACACAGAGATAGATAGATAGATAGAGAGACAGCTAGACAGATAGAAAGAAAGATATGTAGAGAGATAGAAAGACAGATAGAGATACGTAGATAGACAGACAGACACACAGAGATAGATAGATAGATAGAGAGACAGCTAGACAGATAGAAAGAAAGATATATAGAGAGGTAGAAAGACAGATAGAGATACGTAGATAGACCAGACAGACACGCAGAGATAAATAGATAGATAGACAGACAGCTAGACAGATAGAAAGAAAGATATATAGAGAGGTAGAAAGACAAAGATACGTAGATAGACAGACAGACACACAGAGATAGATAGATAGATAGGCAGACAGCTAGACAGATAGAAAGAAAGAGATATATAGAGAGGTAGAAAGACAGATAGAGATACGTAGATAGACAGACAGACACACAGAGATAGATAGATAGATAGATAGATAGACAGACAGCTAGACAGATAGAAAGAAAGATATAGAGAGAGATAGAAAGACAGATAGAGATACGTAGATAGACAGACAGACACACAGAGATAAATAGACAGATAGACAGACAGCTAGACAGATAGAAAGATATATAGAGAGATAGAAAGACAGATAGAGATACGTAGATAGACAGACAGACACACAGAGATAGATAGATAGATAGGCAGACAGCTAGACAGATAGAAAGAAAGATATATAGAGAGGTAGAAAGACATATAGAGATACGTAGATAGACAGACAGACACACAGAGATAGATAGATAGACAGACAGCTAGACAGATAGAAAGAAAGATATATAGAGAGGTAGAAAGACAGATAGAGATACGTAGATAGACAGACAGACACACAGAGATAGATTGATAGATAGGCAGACAGCTAGACAGATAGAAAGAAAGATATATAGAGAGGTAGAAAGACAGATAGAGATACGTAGATAGACAGACAGACACACAGAGATAGATAGATAGATAGACAGACAGCTAGACAGATAGAAAGAAAGAGATATAGAGAGGTAGAAAGACAGATAGAGGTACGTAGATAGAGACAGGGGAAAACACATGTGTGTGTGTGTGTGTGTGTGTGTGTGTGTGTGTGTGTGTGTGTGTGTGTGTGTGTGTGTGTGTGTGTGTGTTTATATATATATAAACAGATTTTTAAAACGCAGATCTTCTGTGAACAAGGCAAAATGTATTTGAGGATTCTCAGAAGATTTTAAAATAGAAAAGAAGAACAAAAAAGACCGTCTGCAACGTGTCGTTCATAGACCGTCTTCAGGACTTGTAACTGAGTATAGAAAGCAATGTCCTATTGCACGTCAATAGTGGGACACTGAATATAGAAAGCAATGTCCTTTTGCACGTCAATAGTGGGACACTGAAATATAGAAAGCAATGTCCTATTGCACGTCAATAGTGGGACACTGAATATAGAAAGCAATGTCCTATTGCACGTCAGTAGTGGGACACTGAATATAGAAAACAATGTC
>JADBJO010022147.1:25000-28382 GCA_016801955.1 Conus betulinus | reverse complement strand
CAATGAGAAAAGGAAAGTCTTGTAAGATTTCTAGAAAACTGAGGAAGTTGAATTCCATGTTTTCCTTTTTTAATAACTTCTTCAGCCAGCTCATTGATAAAGGGAGAGAGAATAAAACGGGACTGCACACGTCCCCCTGTTTTAAACCAAAGGGCGCATAAACGCATTATTTAAATCGTTTCCAACTCTGACTCTTGCCTTCACAGTATTATGTATACTAGTAATAGCTCCATAATTTCCCCACTAATTCCTCTTTTCTTTGAAACATGCCACAAATTTGCTCGAGCAATGGAGTCAAAAGCTTTTCTGAAATCTATAAATGCAACATACTTTTGTGTGTGTGTGTAACAGTAACTGCTTTTGAACCATGGCAAACAGTGCAAAAAAAACATGATCAATGGTACTGTGTTTTTTTCCTAAATCCTGCCTGACTTTCACTGATGGCATCATTCTTTTCGATCAATGTATTCAGTCGTATGTGGCTGTATAAATTTACTGCACACATTCAATAATGATATTCCTCAGCAAATATCAAGTACATTCCAATCACCTTTTTTACGCAAAGGTTGGATGATAGCTTCTGACAACTGTGAAGGACAATCTCCAGTAGAAAACAGTTTATTGAACAGAATAATCAAAAACGGAACAATCACTGTAACAGAGTTTTTGAAGATCTCTCCAACAATCCCATTAGGGTCTGCAGAGGCAGAAGGAGAGAAAGACAGAGATAGAGATGGGAGGACAACATCAGCGAATGGACTGGTCTTACACTTAGCAACTGCCTAGGAGTGTCTTGAGAACCGGGAGGAGTGGAGGGAGCTGGTTCTGAAGTCTTCTGTGGCGTCCCAACGTCCCAAGGCTCCTGGATAGGTGATAGGTGATAGGTGACAGATGAAAGGCATTCAGAAAGACGGGGGAAGGGCGAGGGATGCAAGGAAAGGTAAGAAATCTCGGTAATCTGACAACAGAACATCAATCATCTCAGAGTGTTCTCAAATGTTTGCTTTCGCTTCTGTGCAGTCGAAATATTGTATATTCACTGGAAACACAACAACACTGGTATATTAAAAGACTGTGGAAGGTTCCTTGTCGAACAATTGTTTGATGTGTGTGTGTGTGTGTAGTAGTGTGTGTGTAGTGTGTGTAGTGTGTGTAGTAGTAGTAGTGTAGTGTGCAGTACTTTAATTAGTAGTAGTTTCACAAACTAGTGTATAGTTAGACTTTAAGAAAGGACAAACTATGTGATATTAGACAAATAGACAGACAAATAGAGGGATAGTAGAGTTTGTTCATGTTGCATACAACAAGTGGAAGTGAGCGGAGGGTGGTGTACCTAACATCAGGAAACAATCAGACAAACGAATAAACAAACACAAACCTACACTCACTAACAATATCAGATTAAAGCAAATACCTGACTGGACTACAAATCAAGCAGAAAGTAACTTTCAAAGCAAAATCAATATCAGAAAAAATATCTGTCACAGACATGCCTGATAAATGTGGCAGAAATGCCTTGAGAGGCACACATTCGAACAAAACATGATCTCTTGTCAGTTTTGTTTCCCGCATATGCATTTTGTTGCAGAGCTATATTTAGTTCTAAAAGCATCCAGTTTCAATCGATGAAATACTGAAACGAAGTTTCTGTATTGATGCATATCATAAATGTGCAGATTTTGGATGCTTTTGAAATGATCAATACTAAAAAGAGGTTTTTTTTGTGTCTGAACATGAGTAAGAGCTTTGTTCTGCCCATTTCTGAAATATTCCCAAGCTGTTTGTTTTAAAATTTGTTGACTCTCTTTCAAAGTGAACGGTATGGAAATAGTTTGTACCCTCGTTCCATTTTCAGCGCCTTTTTTCGCACATCTGTCAGCAAGTTCATTGCCCGAAAATTCCACAGTGTGAAGGAACCCAGAAGAAAGTTATATCTGTTCCTTTACATATCAAGACGTGGATTAAATGTTGAATTTCCTTCAAAATAAAGTTATTCGAATTTGAATTTAAAAAACTTGATCGATTGTAACACTGACAGCGAATCTACACAAAACAACACTTGAAAAATTGACTGCGGTAAATCAATTAGAAATGTCGACGCCATAAGTATCGCTATCATTTCAGCTACGAATATGGAGCGATATTTTTCCAATGAAATATGCTTTTTGTACTTTCAGCGATGGAATAACAAATGCTGATCTGGCCTCTTTGCTTACTCGTCAACGATCCATCTGTGTACACCTTAAGATGGTTAGAATATCTATCTTGCATTTGCATCTTCGTTAAATAAGACAAGATGTAAGGCTGATTTGCTTTTTTTGTATCAGTGTATTCAAGATCAAACTTCGCCCTCTTTCTTTCCCAAGTCGGAATGGGATCTATAAGAGACGTTTTTGACAAAGACGTAACATCTATATTACTTTTCTTAAACAAATCAGCAGTGTATGAACTGATAGTGCACAGAGAGGCAATATTTTTTGCTCTTTTTGGATAATCACTCTCTGGGTTTATAGATATTTCCGTTTCATTCACACTTTCCATGGTTCAACATTTCATGAAATATTTTGCAAATGATAGATTCCTATATTCATTTAACGGTAAAACGTCTATTTCTCTGTATGTCCCCAAAGTGGAGGCATATACCGGAACTCCTAGGCATAATTTGAAGGCTTTGATATCTGCACTTTGTAGTTTTTGTAACAAATACTTAGGTGCGCTAAAGAAAGCCTCTTGGGCGTATGATAATTTAGAACGAATTAATGCCAAAGCCAAGAGTTTTAATGTTTTTTCCATCTTGGCACCAGCTTTGCTTGCTCAAAATTTTCAGAAAATTTAAAGTTTTTCTTGCCTTGTTTAAAAGGTAGTCAATATGGATATTCCATGTGAGTTTCGATGTGAAGTGGACATCTAAGAATTTAAGTAAGTGTACGCACGCAAGTGTTATCCCATCCAGCTTAAAAGATGATGAACCAAAGGGATCATCCCCATTGTTGAAATAAAACCATATGAGTTTTTTTTCATGTGAAAGCTTTAGACCATTTATAAAATGTATTTGCTAAGGTTATCAAGCTCTGCCTGATAAAGTTTTCTGTTGTAATTTATTACCCTTTTGGGAGTGTTTTTTTTCTCACACTAGTATTCATCCACATACACACATCATCGGCATATTGTACAACTGTAGCATTTTTAGTTACATGTTTTGGAAGATCATGTGTGTGTGTGTGTGTGTGTGTGTGTGTGTGTGTGTGTGTGTGTGTGTGTGTGTGTGTGTGTGTGTGTGTGGTGTGAAGTTTCCTTGTCGAACAATTGCTGTGTGTGTGTGTGTGTGTGTGTGTGTGTGTGTGTGTGTGTGTGTGTGTGTGTGTGTGTGTGTGAAATGCAC
>JADBJO010022147.1:17500-22500 GCA_016801955.1 Conus betulinus | reverse complement strand
AAAAGAAGAAAAAGAAACTAGGATTACAGGCACAAGAAAAAGCATCTATGTATACTTTGAAAGCAATTAAGCTACAATGAATATCGAAGAAAACTGCTGCTCAAAAGGACCGACACATAGGGCAAGAGAGATCTAGGAATGTATGAGAATATACCAAGAATAAAATCTGCTATGCTGAGTCAGTTTGTTTTTGTCATGCAGTTGATTGGTTCACCTAGGCAGTTCTTGACCACAATAAATAGACCCTCATGCAGAGATTATATGGCAAGGTTGAAATTCGAACAAAAAAGCGTTTATAAAAAAAACAACAACAACAACAACAACAACAACAACAAATGGAAATAATGTATTGATAAGAACTTTCGACAAACGCATTTAACCCACAAAAAACTCTCACCACGGAAACTGATGTCTGTCCACAACACGGTAATAATTAGGTGCTATGGAATTATTGACTGCGTAATTGTAAAGGTCGTACTTAATTCTTTAGACGACATGATGAACTGTCAGGTTTGACTTAGGGAACACAGTGAACTGTCAAGAGTTGACTGTCGACGACACAATGAACTCTCCACTTTGACTGTAGACCGCACTGAGAACTGTGACTATAGACAACACAGTGAACTGACAGCTTTCACTATAGGCAACGTAGTGAACTGTCAGCTTTGACTTTAGACAACACAATGTACTGTCAGATTTGACTGTAGATAACACATTAAACTGTCAGCTTCGACTTTAGACAACACAGTAAACTGTCAGCTTTTACTATAGACAACACAGTGAACTGTCAGCTTTTACTATAGACAACACAGTAAACTGTCAGCTTTGACCTCCAACAACACATGAACTGTCAGCTTTGACCTCCAACAACACAGTGAACTGTCAGCTTTGACATCTGACAACACAGTGAACTGTCAGCTTTGACATCTGACAGCACAGTGAACTGTCAGCTTTGACCTCTGACAAAACAGTGAACTGTCAGCTTTGACCTCTGACAACACAGTGAACTGTCAGCTTTGACCTCTGACAACACAGTGAACTGTCAACTTTGACCTCTGACAACACAGTGAACTGTCACTTTGACCTCTGACAACACAGTGAACTGTCAGCTTTGACCTCTGACAAACACAGTGAACTGTCAGCTTTGACCTCTGACAACACAGTGAATTATTACTGTGACTTCAGAGCCCACGTTTATGTGTCACCTTTGACTGTAGACAACACAAGTGAGATATTAGGTGGGGACTGTACACAAAGCAGTGAACTGCTGGCTGTCACTGTAGAAAAAAAAAAAAAAAAAAACAACAACTGAAGTGTCAGCAATGACTGTAGACAAGGCGGTGAAACTGTTATCATTGACTATAGACGAGGCAGTGTATTGTCAGCTGTCACTATAGACGAGGCAGTGTACCGTCAGCTGTCACTATAGACGAGGCAGTGTACTGTCAGCTGTCACTATAGACACGGCAGTCAAAACTGCTATCGCTGTAGCAGACAAAGCAGCGAGCCTGTCCTCTCCTCTCCTGTACTGTGGCGGGTGTCACGTGCAGCGCCCAGGAGGAATGTCAGGTATTCAGGGCAGACAACCGGCAGCTGCAGCTGCCGCCCTCGCCTGTCAACCAGGAATTCCACCAGACAGCTAGAGGAGAGAGAAAGAACGCGAAGAAACAATACAGAGAGAGAGAGAGAGAGAGAGAGAGAGGGGAGAGATGGAGGAATGAGGTAAGGAAAGAGGAAAGAGGGAAAGGACAAAAGTGATGATGAATGATAGTGGTAAATGAGAGAGAGAGAGAGAGAGAGAGAGAGAGAGAGAGAGAGAGAGAGAGAGAGAGACAGAGAGAGAGGCAGACACAGACAGATGGACAGAGACTAAGTGACTGAGAGAGAGAGAGAGAGAGAGAGAGAGAGAGAGAGAGAGAGAGAGAGAGAGAGAGAGAGAGAGAGAGAGAGAGAGCACCGCGTCAGCAAGTATTCACGGCATATGAGGACACAAAGCGTGAATTCAATAAATCGTTAAGACACTGTGCATTTTGACTTCGCATTGTCACTTCACATTTATTACGTGCAGTCACAACGTCTGGTCTTGCATTTCTTTCAGTCAACAAAAGCCAGCACGTACAGACATCAATAGTCTGTCCAATTAGGTGCAAAAAATCTGAAGGGTCGTTTCAGAGATATCTTGCAGCACAAATAAACTAAAAAAAAAGTTTTGGGTGTGTGTGTTCGTAATGTTTGGATAACTGAGTGAGTTATACAGGGTGGTGCAAATGTAGATTGACAATCCTGTTTTCTAAAATAGGCTTTATATTGTGTGTCACTGTGTGAGTGGTCTGTCGTGCGCAGGAGTCCTGGGCATGTCATTTCTGAGAACACAGTCAGTGGTGACAACAATCATGACATGTTGTGCAAGAATGTTGTGCCCACAATGTGAGTTTCAGTTTCATCGTGGAGGTGTCACTGCGTGCGGACTAGTCCATATACACTGCACAACATACGCCAAGTTTCGAGACCACATTGCACATGATTTAAAGCTGTTGGGCAAACAAATTGTGACTATGATTAGAGATTTTAGGAATTTAAGATCTCGTGGCTACAACTTAGTAGAGGTCTGACCTATGCATTAGCTCAATGCGCTGGTCAAACCTCAAATACCAACATAACACTGGCTGTGCCATTATTATCATTATATATATGTGTGTGTGTGTGATGAGAGTAAACGTACGTGTGTGTGTGTGTGTGTGTGTGTGTGTGTGTGTGTGTGTGTGTGTGTGTGTGTGTGTGTGTGGGGGCATGGGCCTGTGTGTGTGCGTCAGTGTATGTAGTGCTGTGCGCGTGTGCATGTGTGTGTGTGTGTGTGTGTGTGTGTGTGTGTGCGCGCGCGCGCGTGCGCTTCTCTCTGGTAAGATGTACTTCCAGCAGGATGGGGTAGTGCCTCAGAATGCAATTCTTGTGCCCACAGTCCTCGATGCTATGTGTTCCCCGGGAGATGGACTGGGCGTGTGCTAACACTGACTGGCCTCCTCGTTCTCCAGACCTGACGTCCATGGATGTCTTTTTCTTGAGTTTGGAGAGAAAGTATTCCAGAGAAAACCACGCACTGTGACTCAGCTGTGTGGGTTCAAACACAGAGGCCTGCCAGGAATACAATTCAGCGCGAGTGCCATGCATGATTCAATGCCCATCTTGCGCCGAATTGGACCGATAAGTGATTGCCCCTGTTTTCTCTTCGTTGTCCCGAGTGTTGCTGATCTTGCCTGAAAAAGACCCAAGAGGTGGAAACGTGTCGTGTTTTGTCTTGTGATTCGTTTGTCCGTGTTGCCTGGATGAATTGTTTCAAACACTTTTTAAGGAGCGTACGATAGGTCACATGACTCGCATTCGCTTCGGTCCCGAGATATTCTTTCTGAATGTAGGATTTTCAGCGCACCCCTGCCCTTCCTGTCCATACATGATTGAACATTCAGACTTGCAGGGTGAGGCAGACGCAGTGAAGCGAGAACAGAGTATTAAGAAAAGAGGAAATGCAGGCCGAACCATAGAGAAACGGAAGATTAAGAGGAAGGTTAAATGTCCACCCTTAAAAAAAAAAGTCGGCTTATAGGTTTTTCGATTCACCTTGTTTTAGTGCTTTAGTACCGTGTGTTTATCAAACCTTTGCCTGTTTTGTGTTCTCTCTCTCTCTCTCTCTCTCTCTCTCTCTCTCTCTCTCTCTCTCTCTCTCTCTCTCTCTCTCTTATAACAATGAAATAGACTTGTGACTGAGTGCAAAAAAAAAGTTAACTATATCATCATTGTATACTTTGAATGCACTATGGCATTTACTCATTCTCTCTCTGACTCTGTACGTCTCTATCTGTCTGTTAGTAGCTTGAAAAGAATATTGAATGACGTCAAAACATCTGAAGAGATATCTTTACATGCGCTTGTGTTGTACATATCCTTTCTTGTTTACTGCGCGCGCGTGGACACACACACACACACACGCGCACACACACACACACACACACACACACACACACGCACACACGCGCGCGCCCGCTCACGCGCGCGCGCGCACACACACACACACACACACACACACACACACACACACACACACACACACACACAGAGTATTTATTTAAAAAAACAAACAAACAAACAAATTAAGAGGGCAAGCAACTTGTTTAGAGTTCCCAGCACACGCAAGTTTTACGCACTGTACACGGTCCAGATGGAAGAAGTCCACGTTCACTTACCATCGATGTTTCTGGCTACGTGCTTTATTCAGTAGATGTTACGAATTGTTCATCATGACATGAAAAAAGGTACGGTTTTGTAAGTATTTTCTTTCTATTGGTACCTAACAATTTGTGTAACTTATTTACATTAGAGTCTGTCCTGTATCAGGGAGGGATTAGGGCATTTCCTAATCAGAAGACGTAATTACATTTAAAACATAATGAAATTCGTCTACCAGCTCTGACAAATTTCACAGGTGATAAAAAATCTTTTTCTCTAAGTATGTTATAAAATCGGCCTCTTTGAATCGATAATTTATTATTCAGTGCTCTGAAATGCAAAACTTCTGTCCGTTGTGGTAATTAGAGTGTATAGTTTTGAGAATGGAAGACATACTGAAATAGGCGATGATTATAGAATCAATTCTTTTGTGTCAGTGTCACTCATCCCTTGTTGGAAATGCTGTGAAACTTTGACACTTTAATTTTTAATTTTTTTTCTTCATTTTTTCATTTGTAACCAATTTTCTGAAGAATACAATTCAAACAGACTGTGTCAAACGTCTGAAAATCGCTAAATCATTCAGTAGGTTTTCTTTCGTACCCAAATTAAACAAAAACTGGTAACCTCATTACGACTTAAGTGGCAAATGACTTTATACATAGTTTTGCCCAGGTTTATTAACATTTTAAATTTACTAGCTTAAACGAGTGAAAAAAAAAAGCATCTAACTCTAGAACACACATCTATTGAAACCTGACCCAATTCCCATAACCATA
>JADBJO010022147.1:0-10000 GCA_016801955.1 Conus betulinus | reverse complement strand
GCTCATTGTGATGTGCAGTTCTGAATGGCGACACATATGACTGGTGTTGCTTATAATTGATCGTGTTTCCGTTATGCTACCTTCTGTTTGTTCAGTAACGATTCGAATAAGAAAAAAATGGCGAGTACGAGAATCAGAATCTTACCAGTGTTTGTTCTGAGCGATCCACTACCAGGTTTCTACCAAAGGCCGTTTATTACGGGGCGGATGGGGGGGGGGGGGGGGGATCCTATACCTTTGTTTCAAATCAGGGAAGGGAGCTCAGAGAGTGCGTGGGCTGGGGAGACTTATCTTCACACACACACACACACACACACACACACACACACACACACACTGCGATTCACAAACACTACAAAAATACGTTGCTTGGTGTGGCTGATAAAACACTCATTTAATTTATTTGGAACACGAACACAGCATTCCTCATTTACAAGTGAGAAATATGTACCAGTATAGAAATTTCATTCCAACATTTTATACATTAAAACGTGATGCCTCAAAGACTAGATATGCAAACAAAGCAAAATATATCTGTGGAGAACGAAGAATAACCAGCAAGCATCTGCTGTTTGACTGTTTACCTCTTCAAACTCATGCTCCACCATTATGAGACATGTCTTTGTGTGATGTCTTTTCAGATTTAAAGTTTGCCTTGACTGTTGAATATTGTATTTTCTTTAATTTGTAGTCCACTTAAGCATGTACTTTAAGATTATTTGCAGGTATGTCGTAGGGATGCCTAGAGGGACATTTATATACACTTATATAACCACATAATGCACACACTTACATAGTCACATCTCTCTCTCTCTCTCTCTCTCTCTCTCTCTCTCTCTCTCTCTCTCTTCATCCTATGTCACAAATGTGAACAGACGTAAAACTGAAGAACTACTATTATTACCACCACCACTACTATTATTACTACTACTACTACTACCGCTACTACTACTACTACTACTACTACTACTACTACACACACACACGCATGAACGCACGCACGCGCGCACGCACGCACGTGCGCACGCGCACACACTCATACACACACACACATATACATATGCGCGCGCGCGCGCGCGCGCGCGCGCGCGTGCACGCACGCACGCACACACACACACACTTATTACTATCCTCCAGTAATCCAAAAGATGGATACCAACGAGAAAGTTAATGTAGCCATTTATATTGAAGAAGGCGTAAAGTAGTGTATTAGTCCTGTTCCACCAGACATTCCAGGGTCACATTCTTGCGCTATTAAAGTCCAGGTTGGCGCAGACACATTAACGATTGTGTCAGTTTATCTGCCACAAGGGCCCAATGATACAAATACCGAATGGCTTTGTACCTTGCGGACAGATCAAAACAACAAATTTCTAATCACTGGAGATTTTAATGCTCATTCTCCGTTTTGGGAAAAATGACTGCCAATTAGTAACAAATAACCGATTCATTGAGAACCTGGTGGACTCATCTCTATATCTGTTGAATGACGGCAGAAATAACGCGCATCCCCGACAATCCTAAACACAAAAACCAAGCGCTATAGATCTAACGTTAGTCTCTCCAGATCTAGCAACTATATGTGATTGGAAATACCCTTGATGACACATTGAACAGCGATCACATACCTATAATCATCAATTTTGAAAGCGCAAGATCTGAACCAACTGATCAGACTCGAGAAAAAAAGTTCCAAAATTTAACTATAAGCTCGCCAACTGGAATACGTTTTCAGAATTATTAAGAACGTTTTCAAATAAACTGTGTGATGACATTACCACCCAAGATGTTGACAAGCTATATTATCTCTTTCAAAACGCTTTGCTGTCTGCCGCAAATCAATCAATCCCAAGGATAAAATCTATGGGTTCTAAAAAGCATTTGGGCAATGTCTGGTGGAATGAAGCTTGTGAGGAGGCAAAAAAGGAGAAAAAGTTAAAGTTAAAAGCATACAAACGAAATAAGTGCGCTGAAAATCTTCTTGAGAAAAAGAAAGCAAAAAATAAATTGAATAGAATTATAGCACAGGCAAAGCGACAATACTGGTCATCTTTTTGCAAAAATGAGGTATCTAATTTCAAAGACTTGCAAAAAGTATGGAAAAAAAATAAAAAAAAATGAAAAATGGAATTAAACTTCCACAATACTCTATTAAACTCGGTAAATCTAATTTCCCTTCAAATTCTGATAAAGCTGAAGCTTTTGTTGACATGTTTGCCAAAAACAGCAGCATGAATAGTTTGACAGAAAAAAAATAGATCATATCGGGAACAAGAGGATAAGCATTATATAAGTAGTAGTAAAGACCCTGGGAATAACCACTATCTAAACGCTCCTATAACACTACAAGAAGTTCAAGAATGTCTTAGTAAATAGGCAGCAAGAAAAAAACTTCAGTCGGCCTTGATGGTTTTTTCGAATGAAATGCTACGCCACCTACCAGCAAACGTTGTGCAGTTCCTCCATTTATTTTTTTTCAAAAATGTTGGAATGATGGTAAAATACCACAGTTATGGAAACATTTCCATTATCGTTCCTATATATAAACATGGAAAACCTCGCACTGATATAAACAGTTACCGCCCAATCGCCCTAACATCCCATACCTGTAAATTAATGGAACGAATCGTACTAAATAGATTATCTTATTACTGTAAGAAGCATGATGTCATACCGATTAACCAAGCTGGATTTCAAACTGGCAGATCAACAGTAGAACACCTAGTCAAACTTACAACTCAAGTGAAACAACAATTGCAAGACGAAAGAACATACTAGCTACATTCTTTGACGTAAAAAAAAGCTTATGATCAAGTATGGCATAGAAGACTATTATACAAATTAAAAAACTGTTGGAATCAACGGTAACATGTATAATTATGTTCAAGAATTCTTAGAAAATAGATCAATTCAAACAAAAATAGAACATACTTATTCAAATCCCGAGAACATTGCAAATGGGACTGCCACAAGGTTCAGTAATATCTCCTATCTTATTCAATATTTTAATGGCAGATTTACCAAAAGGCTTATCGAAAGGCACAGAGTTAGCCCAATTTGCTGATGATATATGCCTTTGGATGAGAGTAACCATGAAACGAATAACCCCTTCGAGGTCGCTGAACTACATAAAAGCTTTATACCAGCGAGAACTCAATAAAATAAATATATTTTTACAAGAAAATGGGCTCGCACTTTCTTTAGAAAAAAAACA
Source organism: Conus betulinus (assembly GCA_016801955.1). Lineage (NCBI taxonomy): Eukaryota > Metazoa > Mollusca > Gastropoda > Neogastropoda > Conidae > Conus > Conus betulinus. Next base: position 6,786 of record JADBJO010022147.1, on the reverse strand, counting down.
TATAATACTTTTCAATTCTGGATATGACCCAGAAAAGCTCCCAGTTTTTACTTTAGATGGCATTGAAATAAAATATGTTAAATCAGTCAATTCCTTGGTATAATCTTAACTTCTAAACTGTCATGGAACCAGCATATTGACCACATACTAAATAAAGCACGGAAAAGTTTAAACTTCCTTAAGATTATAAACAAAAACCATGGGGCCAAGATGCTTCGACTTTAATACCTCTAGCAACCGCTCTTGTGCGATCTAGGTTAACCTATGCTCAGGAAGTATTTTTCAGCGCACCACAACATCTGTTAAATAAATTGCAGAGCATTGATTGCAAGGCTTACAAACTCGCTCTGGTGTTCCCATACATACATCCAACTTAGGAACATACAATGAGATTGGAGTGCTACCTCTCAGCGAGGTTCGAAAAGTAGCTGCGTCGAAGTTCGTTCTGAAGAGTTTTACACAGAAAAATTTCTGTTCAAAAGAAGTTTGTTTAAATTCTGAAAAAAGATTTTGGAAAACGAGCTAGAGGAATACAATCTACAAAATCAATCTCTACTCGTATACTTCTAACCTTATCAGAGATTCCAACATAAATAGAAATGAAATCGCTGTTAAACCATCCTTTTCCCCAGTACCAAGATGGGAACAAACGAAGGCCTCCTTTGATACGATTCATTCAGATTTGTCAAAAAAAAGATTCACCCAACATACTAAAAATTTCCGTATGCTTACACCTGGAAAATCAGTACAAGAGCCACCTAAAAATTTTCACAGACGGCTCAGTGCTAGAAGACAGTAGTAGGACAGGGGCAGCTTTTTTGTAATACCTGACTTAAACGTGGTGGAGAAAATGTACCATCTTGGCAGAAAAATTTTCCATTTTTAGTGCCGAGCTAGCCGCCATCCTAATGTCTTAAATTATATTCTTTATCTCCATCTGAATGTCAGTCATGTACTAGTATGTACTGATTCTAGATCTGCTCTTGAAGCAATCCGGTCTTCAAATTCAAAAATCCGTTTGGAGATAATAACAGAAAATAATCATGTTATACATCTTTTATCCGATAAAGGTACGTCAGTTAGTTTTTGCTGGGTCCCCTCTCACTGTGGCATTTCAGCAAATGAGAGAGTCGATCAGGCTGCTAGAAAGGCAGCTCGAAATGTTGAGGGTTCAATTCCCCTTAATATTCCTTGGATTTAACAGAATGCAATATTCTTCTAAACAAAACATCGGATGAGAGCTTCAGAAACTTGATAATGAATCAGATACTCAGTATTATCAGAGTTGTGTTAAAATTTTGTGGCAAAATCAACTCGAAAGCCTCGTCAAACAATCACCTTGCTTCTCTGTCTAGAGAGATTAGAGTTTACTACACAGAATGCGGTTAAATTCCTTCGTACGAAAGTTCTGTAAAAAACGTTAGATGTATGTGTGGAGAAACACTTGGAGTAGGACATCTGTTAATCAATTGTCCAAGAGCAAGGGAATTATATCGTAAGTCGGGCGTTTGTAGTGTAGTTTATCTGACGGATCCAGTCCGTCATCTGTGTCCAAGATTTTGAATGACTACTCTTTTCTTTCCTCAGTTTGTAAATGTTTGTTACACAGCCCAGTGGGCATTTACCTTTGATGTTCTATCTTTTAATATTAGATTGTTAATTACTTAGCATACTTACTGTACTCTTGCTCCTATGCTACACTCAGTTTGATGCGTACTTGCCTAATTCTGGATAAATTGACACATTAAGATACATGCGCGCGCACGCACGCACACACACACACACACACACACACACACACACACACACACACACACACACACACACACACACACACACTCACACACACAGACTCACACATCACACATTTTGTCCCTCTATCTGGCCATCTCCACACACACACACACACACACACACACACACACACACACACACTCATGACAGGTAAAAGGGTACATGTGGAAGTGAAAGGTATAACTAAAAGAAAAACAAAAACATATTTCAGTCTTTTTCCTGATGGGGAAGTGCAGGAAGATGTCAGCCACAAAACTCGCCATAAGTAACGGCCCTTTCTCTTTCTCCAGTGACCATTCTTTCACGTGTCGTCCAACGAGTAAAAGATCAACGTGCGGCCAAAACTCGCTGCAGCGAGAGACGGGCGTAAAGCGGAAAAGCAACAAAGTGGAATATAGACAGACAATTCCTGTGTATCGATATCCCACCCCATGCCCCTCTCAACGCTCCTAGAATTAAGGCCGTCTACAGCCTGTCTTTATCAAGGCAATTCAGAGACTGTCGGCACCCTAAAGAGCAGAGGTCTGCCAAGAGAGAAACAGACTCACAGTGCAGCAGGTAAGGGGCACCAATCTTCAGGCTGTGATGGACCTGTCAATTGTCGCCAGTGCTACAAAGATGACCACAAGGCAGGTGAGCCTCTGTGTAAGAAGACGCCTGTGGTCCGTAAGGAAGAACAGAGGCTGCTGAGGACAGAATTCCGTCCGTAACAGGACCGGTAACAGTGTAGGCGATGACTGGACCGCGTCGATTTCCGATCGTGACAGGGCTAGTGTAAGTCCTACAGGGGGTGACATGGTACAAACCCCTCATTTGACTCAGCTGGAAAGACTGTTGACTGTACCCGACACAACCAACCACCATTCACAAACAAGTCGACATCTCCCAAGGACTACGACCACGTCGAGGAGATATAGGAGAGGCAGACCTATCAAGCATCTCAGTGATCCTTGGCATATTATACAAAGACCACATACCAACCTGGCAGTCCAGTCCCAGAGTAAGACAAGCCACTAGACTATACGGAGACATGTTGTCCACAGACAAAAAAAAAAACAGAAAAAAAAGAAAATGAGATGGTGTGGTCCTGCATCAAGATCAACAAGACTTTTTTTTTTCCCCTAATCAAAAAATAATGTGAATAAAGGGGAGGGGGATACACGAATTTTTCTTTTGCTCGTGCTCCCTGTGACACGTGCACACAGTGAAATTAAAGTGACACAGTTTTTGAAGAACTCAGTGATCGGTTTCCTCTGCCCCAGACCGCCTGGCACTCTCCACACAGTTTAGCTGTGAGGTGTGTTCAGATCCTTTAGTAATGCCGACGTAGAGAGCACGGTGACCATGCCAAATGTTCCTTCTCCACTCTGCCCTTTTTTTTTTTTTTTTTTTTTTTTTTTTTTTTTTTTTTTTTTTAGAGACACCTCCCCTCTTGGATACCTGCGTGAGCGCTTGACGCGCACGCATGTTTCAAGTCACTTATAATGCGACACGAGGTTTTACATTACCTTTGGTGCATGCCCCCTTTGCTCGTTTGCGGTGGTCAAGCAAACTTCATCTTATTTTGGGTTCTTTGTTGTTGTTGTTGTTGTTTGTTTGTTTTGTATGATGATTGTAGTGATAATGTTTTTTTGCTTTTCCATTTTGATATTGTTTTCCGTTTGTTCATGGTATATATGTCTGTGTGTTCAAAACGATTGTAAATTCTTCAGTTTGCCTAGGTTGGATGGGCTCATTTTATGCTGTCAGTTGTATATGAGCTTGTGACCTTTTTTGGGGTTCGATGTATTTATACATGTTATTGTCTTCTTCAAAGCCATCTCATAAACAGAAATGGACAGTAATGTGTCTATTCTCTCAATTAACTGTCAGGGCCTCAATAGTTTGAAGAAGAGACGTGATATCTTCCATTATCTAAAGTGTAAAATATATTCAGTGTACTTCTTGCACGACACTCATTTTGAAAAAAAAAATGGAATAGTATATCCAGTCTGAGTGGGGCTATAAGGCGTATTTCTCCAGTTACTCTTCCAACGGAAAGAGGAGTCGCTATTCTGTTTAATAACAACTTTGAATTTAGGTTAAGCAAATTGTTAAGGATGATTCTGGAAACTTTCTCATGATACGTGCAGAGATACATAGGAATGATTACCTTTTAGTTAATATATATGGGCCAAATAGGGACGATGCAGAATTTTACAATTGTCTCAAACAAAAAATGTTCGGCTTGGTATAGAAAATGTTATAATAGGTGGGGATTTTAATCTGTCCTTGACCCTTCTAGAGATTATCATAATTACAAACATATAAATAATCCTCATGCAAAAACAGGCTGTTGAAAACATGATCGAAAATCTAGACCTGAATGATATCTGGTGGGAACTAAACCCAGAGTGTCGTCGTTTTACGTGGAGGAGAACTAATCCATTTCAGCAGGCCAGGCTAGATTTCTTTTTTGATATCAGACACAGTTGTTTTTATACTGATGAAGTAGACATTGAATCCGGTTATAGAACAGATCACTCTGCTGTGTTATTAAAGCTGAAATTTAATGAAGACATAAAGCGTAATACTTTCTGGAAACTTAATTCGTCTTTGTTGAAAGATAAGTCATATTTAGATGAAATTAATACCGTGATTGAAACGGTTAAAGAAGAAATACTCTATAAATACAGAAAATATTAATGAAACTGACGAAAAATTACAATTCTCAATTTCTGATGATCTATTTCTCGATTTCCTGTTAATGAAAATAAGGTCGAAAAAACGATTGCTTATGCTACTGCGAATAAAAAAGAAGGAGTAATGAAGAGGAAAAAACAATTAGAACAAGACATTATTAAGTTAGAAAAAAAAAAGAAATGAAAACTGAACTGAAGATGACATTAAAATCATTAACGAGAAAAAAAGAACAACTGTCGGATATCAGAGGAAAACGAATAGAAGGAGTTTTGTTAAGATCACGCGCTAGATGGATAGCAGATGGGGAGAAAGTTAGTAGTTATTTTTGTAATCTTGAAAAAACGGCATTACATCAGTAAAAACATGGCTAGACTAATTGATAAACAAGATAATGTTTTAATAAATCAAAAAGATATACTGGAAGAAGTATATAGTTTCTATAAAACATTATACATAGAAAATGCTGTAGAAAATTGTGATATAAAAGATTTGGTGAAAGACATCCCCCATTTAAATGAAACAGAAGCAGCGGACTTAGAAGGTCTTATCACATTGGAGGAAGCGACATATGTCTTAAAGACAATGAAAAATAATAAAAGCCCCGGTTCCGATGGCTTTACTACTGAATTCTTTAAAGTCTTTTGGAAACAGATGGGCGTATTTGTCGTTAGAGCATTAAATGCAAGTTTCAAGAAAGGAGAACTGTCATGTGTACAAAGAGAGGGAATCATTACATGTATACCAAAAGGTGATAAATCCAGACAGTACATAAAAAACTGGAGACCTATTTCTCTGTTAAATATCGTTTATAAGATAGGATCCTCTTGCATTGCCAACAGAATAAAATCTGTGTTGCCTAAAATCATAAATGAAGATCAGACCGGATTTATTAGAAATAGATACATCGGCGACAACATAAGATTGATATTTGACACTATATCCTATTTAGATGAAAATAATCTCTCCTGGTTTGTTGTTAAACATAGACTTTGAAAAAGCCTTTGATTCTATTAATTGGGAATTTATGTCTAAAGTCCTAAAGGCATTTGGTTTCCAAAGAGATATTTGTAGATGGGTAAGCACATTCTATAAAAATATCAAGTCTTGTGTTATTGTGAAGGGACAGGTTTCACATTGGTTCGATATTAAAAAAAAAGGATGTCGACAAGGAGACCCAATTTCACCATATCTGTTCGTAATTTGTGTCGAAATATTAGCCATTATGGTAAGAGAAAATCAAGATATTCAGGGAATCAGAATGAATGAAACTGAATTCAAGATATCTCAGTATGCTGATGACACCAAGTTCTTAGCAGGGGATAAGAAATCCTTTGAAACTTGTATTGAAGTTCTTCTAAGATTTGACCATGTCTCAGGTCTTCATATGAATTTAAGTAAAACGAGCGCAGTTTGGCTTGGAAGTGTAAAAAAATAGTCAAAACCACTACATGGACCATTTTAGAATTGTATGGAATTCACAAAAATTTAGAATGCTTGGTATATGGTTCACAAATGACTTGAAAGACTGCATAGAAATAAACTACGCAGAAAGACTAGCTGATGTAAATCATTTGTTCAAAATATGGGTAAAACGCCAGATTACGCCCCTAGGTAGAGTAGCAATTTTGAAATCCATCATCCTCGCAAAACTGACTCATCTTTGGCTGTTTCTACCAAACCCCAGATGTTTTCTTTCAAACATGCCAGAAAAATATGTTACAAGTTTGTGTGGAATAAAAAACCAGAAAAAATCAGTCGAAAAACAGTGCATAAAAGCATACGGAACGGAGGTATTGGCCTTCCTGATGTAAAAACCTACGTCACATCTTTAAAACTATCCTGGATCCGTAGGACTGAGAGATCAAACCACAAATGGAAACATATTCTTCTTAGTAATTTCCTCGTTGGCCTCATATGAGTAAACATGGTCCAGAGATTATCTCAAAATTTACAAAATATAATCCGTTCTGGGTAGATGTCCTTGAAGCTTACAAACGTATTTATTACAAATGTCTGTCAAAAAAAATCCGCTGAACTACTTGCTGAAACAGTTTGCTTCAACAAACGTATTCAAGTTGGGAAAAGACACATTGTCTCTAAACTGCTTCAAAACAAAAGTGTCTATTATCTTGCACATTTTTTGGATGATAATGGTCAGTTTCTTTCCCACGGACAATTTAGGGAAAATATGATGTCAACATTGATTTTCTAACTTATACAGGGTATAAGTTAGCAATAATTGAATTCATAAAAAAAGATTTGACATTACCATCGAAAATAACAAATGTATTACTTCTCCATTCTGTTATA
>JADBJO010022146.1:17500-28383 GCA_016801955.1 Conus betulinus | reverse complement strand
TAACGCGCCGAAATGCGAATAAAAGCACAGGCTGTACGACTACATTAGACCTCGCCCTAAAATCTACGTCATTGAGTTTTAAAGATCAGTTACAGTAATACGCTATCAACATTAAAGATTTCTCAAGTGCAACATTTTAAGACCCTTTTAGATGCTTCACAAGATCACATCTTGACTTATACACATTCAGTCATTCGTTGACACCTACTTAACATTGCAGTGAGCATAAACCTGACACAGAAAACTTTCTTGACCCTTGCTAATACACCCAATTAACTTATAATTACGCGGGCGTTGTGTATAACTGCTTATCATGTGAGAGATTCTCAGCTCATAATACACGTCCGGTTGATTGTACGGTACAGCTGAATCATTTTGCTGACAAGTGGAAATAATCTTGCTACTTATCTGTTGGGCAATCAATTTTTGACCAAGCCAGAGCGAGGGTAAGTGCTGAGTGCTGACTGACCGCGTTTTACCCCGTTCCTTTCCATTTCACACCTCCACCACCTCCAATTTTTTTTTCTCAGAACAGAACCCCAGTAGCATGAAAGCATTGTTCTTGGTCAGTATGGAAACCATTGATCTACTCCCGTTATTTCTCCCCGTCCAGCGAGCATCACACGCATGTAGAGTATGTGCATCCCATCGTTGAACTGGGGCTGCTGATTTGTCAGCGAATAACTGACAGTTCATTTTATGAATCGTCTCTTTATTTAGGGAAGGCAAGTCCAACTTTTGGGGGTGGGGGAATGTGTGTGTGTGTGTGTGTGTGTGTGTGTGTGTGTGTTTTGGGGAGCGGAGGGAAGGAGGGGGAGATGGATGTTTTTACATTCCTTTTGAGATTACGGCTTTTGCTTTTGAAATATCCCGAAACCAGACAATGATGTCAAATGTCAACCCGGTTTCAGTGACAACCCGGAAGACCTGGACCAGAATGTCCTTAATGAGATCGAATGTTTTTGAACGCCGAAGGAAGTGGAGAGCACTGCTGGGCTTTCTTTGCAGTTTTCGTGTGTTCTTCTCCCATTTCAAAGGATTAAGAAATGTCAGTCCAACAAATTTGAACTCATTAATGATCACTCTGTCTTTTATTAAAAAAAATTTCAAAGTCTATGCAGTGATTGTTCCTTCTTCCAGTGTTCTTAGCAGCAGTGTGGGTGAAGCTCCTCTCTTGGTAAGACATTCCGCTAACTGTTGATGTGTGTCAGACCATTTCACCTCTTCCACAATGCCTTTCTCCATCAAGTCTTTGATCCCACTGATTTCTAGCCTCAACCATTTTCTCTGTCACTTGCTTTGTGGACTTCAAGGCATTATGTAGTGACTTACAGTCAGTCAGGCAGACAAGAGGTAGACTGTCAGTGGAAGCTTTTCCTGTGGTGATTTCAGTGAACAATGTTGCCACAAATATTGCTACATCAAGTCCTTCAGCCCATAGCCAGTGTCTCACCAGCTAGTGTACTTCGTACCACTCTGTGAATTTTCTTGGAGTTCCAACAAATAGGAATGACCTCTCCTTTCTCATTGGCTAGGAAGATGATATATAGCCGCCTTCAGTTCCCCCATCCTTCAGGTTGCCAAAAGAAGCATCTGCGTAGACCAGCAGTTTCAGTGTTTCAGATTCCAAGTTTTGAAATTTCAGCGTAACATGTTCTGATTTGATCTTTTTTGATGACTTTGTTTGCTTCCAATAGATGTTCCACTTTCCCACCTTTCACATTAGAAGAAAGTTGACAAGCATCAAATGCTACATCAGGACGACTCTGACGAGATATCCACAAAATCTGACCAACTTTGGACCTGTATATCTGTTTCTCCTCAGCTGTCATGTTGTCCTGTTTCTGTTTCGTTCTTCTTTTGTCAATGGGTATGGGTTCCAGAGTGTCTCCATACTTTGTTGTAGACACACTGTGTGTCCATCAAAGGACAGCTCCATGCCAATGTATTGAAAAGCTTTTTCTTCCTTACCAACCCTGAATGTTTTTTGATTTCTTCAATCACATTCTGTTCAAAGGCCTTTGTGCCTCCCCAGATGAAACTTATCCACGACTATATACATGCTAAAGATGCCAATCACCTCATCTCCAGTCATCCAGTAGAAGAAGACTGCTCGATCAACTTTTGACATCCTTCCTCCGAGTTTTTGCCGAACATCTTTGACCCGTTTGTACCACTGCAGAGAAGCATCATTCAGTCCATACACACATTTCTCTAAATTCCAAAACTTTCCTTTGCTGTGAGCTTCTTACGGTGGCCTCACAAAAATGTCTCTGTTGATTTCTTTCCTTGCAGAGGGGCTGTCTTAATGTCCATAGAGCACGGGCTCCATTTTCTTTGGGCGAAAATAGAGGGAATCACTCTCAGTGATTCACCTGCACAAGTGGGGGAATCCTTTTGAATGTCGTCGTTTCCAATTTCTTCGAATCCACTCACCACTAGTCTAGCTTTGGGAGTCATTCCTTGTTCAGTTTGTTTCATTGTACATATCCATCTAGTTGAAACACATCTTTGTCCAGGAAGACTATATACATGATTTCTTTGCCAGCTCTCCATTTCTTGTTTTGGCTTTCTCAAAGCAAACTCCTTCTATCATCATGACAGTGTCTTCGGAGCACAATGCCAAGTCACACTCTGCAGATGATACAACAAGTTTGTTGACCTTTGTTAAATCAACTGACATTCCTTCTCCTTTATATTCTTTCGGTTCTGTGCACTCAATGTTGTACCAGTTTTGGTTTCTCCCAGTTGATTTTCCAGTTTTGTTTATTATCTTTGCAGATATGCGCTTTCCATTGTCTTTGTGTTCATATAAAATCATGTGGCCTGTTCTGAGTTTCTTGAAATCAATGTTCTTTGGGTTTATTTCATATGTTTGATTCATTTCATCTAATTCAGTGTCTGACTCTGTATCAAATTCTGGTAATTTTTCTGTACTGCTGTTCTTTGTGTCGTCTTCCTCTTCAGGAGCAGGTCTGGTGTACTGTGAGCTTTTGTTCTCCTCATAACTGTTGCTTGTGAAAGACTGTGAGTTAAACTCAGCTTCAGGGTTTGTTTTCTCTTGTTCTTCTTTCACTTTTCTTAATCTAGTTCGATGTACTCGGACTAGAGTTCCACCATAACGCACAAAAAAATCACACTTCCATCTTGTCCTATCACATTTTCTGGTCCCTTCCATTCTTCATTATTTGGACACTTTTTTAGTAAACCTTGTCTCCCATCTGATATGAGGATCGTGTCGGTGTTCTCAAAGCTCTCCTCAGTCTCTCTGAACTTTCAGCTTCTGTGAATGCCTTTCTGGCCGCATGCATGCCATTGATGTGTTCTCCAACCGTCTTGCTTCTGGTGGTGCCTTCCAGAGCAGGCAATTTGTCATTGACTACAGACGGAAAGTTTGGATTTCTCCCATACACCAGTTGATAGGGACTGAAGCCATGGGTGTTGACCATGCTGTTCTTGGCTGCCCAGTGCCCAGCACAGTGCTGTCTCCCAATCCAGATCTTTCCTGTCAGACATGATTTTCAGCAGAATGTTGGAAAGGGTTTGGTTGTGACGTTCCATCAGACCATTGCTCCACGGGCTGTAGGCTGCTGTAGTTTTCACTTCAATGTTGAAGTTTTCGCACATGTGATGGAATTCATCATTAATGAATTCTCTGCCATTGTCACTTACCAGTACTACTGGTGGGCCATGCACTGCAATTCAGTACTTCATGAAGTTGTGCACTACGACTGATGACTGTTTGCTTCTGATTATTACAGCAGCACTGAATCTAGTAAACTGGTCAATCATGTGAAGGTACCAGACATTTTTGCCAAGCTCATGAAGATCAACAGCCACTGCTTGATTGTAGTCGTCTGCCAAAGGCATTCCTACTGATGGTTTTGGCGGCGTTTTTTTCTGTGTCGAGCACATACATCACACTCTTCTACTAACTTTGTAATTTTCTTGAACAAAATCTTTGTCTTTGACTCCTGCATTCTGCATTAACTTCTCAGATTCTCTGCTGAAGCATGCCCAAACTGTTTGTGAAGTTTCAGAAGTGATTTTGTTTGTTCTTTTTCATCTAGATTTTCCAAGGTCAGCAGGATTTCACCATCGTTTTGCATCGCTCCTTTGTTTCCGACAATGTCAATGCAATAATGTCCAGCTGAAGTGTAGTTTAGCTCTACAGGTTGTTGAAACATCGTGGATTTGTCACTGGACATATCCAGTACAGTTCCTGCTTTCTTCAAAGAATCCTTGCTCAGCAAGAGTGGAAGTTCTATATCCACAGCTTCTGTTTCAATGTTACACTTTGTCATGCCAATCTGAGCTGGGATTGTCGCATTCATGTATGAGTGCACTTGAGCACCATCTCCAAACCTGAAAATCTTTGTACTTGCCTTTTTCTTGATGACTTTCTTTTGATCTTCTTCTAGTCAATTCACATATTCTTCATACCATTTCTTGCCACAGACAGTTTTGGTACATGCTGTATCAATAACTGCACAGCAATAAGATTCTGTCATCAGTATCTCATTCTCTGTTCTGTGTTCTTTAGTGAATAATGCCAAGTTGCATTGTTCTTCACATTCTTCATAATATTCAGTGTCAGTGTCTGTCATTCTCACTTCTTCTTTGTGTGAGCATTGTTTGGCCCAGTGAAACACTGACTGGCAAACAGCACACTTTGTTCTCCTTCCATTTGTCCAGTGGGTTTGAGCCTCTTGGAACTTTGTTCTTTGGCCATGTCCTTTGATCACTCGAACTAGGTGGATCTGGAAATCTACTTCCTCTGTATTTTGTACTGTTCTTTGTCACAAACGCTTTCTTTGTTTCACTATGATTTCATCCTCAACTTTGGCTCCTAAATGACCTCCAAAAATTCTTTTCAAGCAGACTTCATAGAAGAAAATTTTCTATCAGAGGCTGCAGTCAACAACTGTTTGTTTTTTCTGTCAAACCTGCATTGTCCAATAGTTTGAACGCCAATACTGCATCTGGATACTCCATCTTGTATTTCTTGCAGATCGTGTATCTTCTTTCATATTCTACAATGTAATCAGCCATTGACATGCTTTGCCCTTTCTTAAATGACTCAAAATCCGAGTATGAAGAATATGCTAGATCAACTTCATCTTGAAGAAAGAGAGCATCAAGAGCAGTAATTAAAACGTTCATACCATCTCTGGTGTTCAGTTCTACAGCGTCGATCTCCAAAGCTCTCGCTCGAGCTTGTCCCGTTAGTGATAACGTAACCGCTAACGCTTGTTTCTCAGGCTTCATGTCTGTCACTAGCTTCCAAACTTCAAGTTCGTTTTTTCCACATCTCATATACTGTGTCCGGTCCTAGACTCGGCGGTATTTTAAAGTTTTTGCAGGGAAGCAGTCTTGGTCTTTCTGAAATCAACGTCAAAGTTGTTTTCCTCACACCAACTGAGAAGTCATAAAACATTTCTCAAGTATTTAAGATTTGTGACCATCGGTGATAAACCAATTTTAAAGTGGTAGCAGAGGCAAATTCAGCTGTAGCATGAGATTCATGGTGAGTTACACAATCATAGGTGAAGGAGGAATATAGTACTGGGGACAGAGCGCATCCCTGGAGGCACCACTGTTCAGAGTAGAGGCAAAAGAGAAAAGATGACCAACTTTCACATTTCTGATTTACATCTCCGAAAGTCAAAGATCTATGCACATGCTGATTGGGAAATCAAGAAGTGTTTCGATTTGTGATACAGCTTTGAATGAACTAGTGTGTCAAATGCTGACCTTAGTCGATGAAAAGGATTCTAATGCATGTTTCAGTTGTAGATATAGCTTTGAATGAACAAGTACAGTAAATGCTAAACTTCAGTGAATGAAAAGGATGGTAATGTACGTGCCGGAATTCTCGGGGTCGTATAGAACATGATGAGGAAGTATGTTGATAGATAAGTGAGCAAACTGAAAGGGATTCAAAGATATGATGTGCATGTGTTTGTAAATGTCAAAACCAGGCACTGGATCGTTTTCCACGACGAAAGGTGTAATAACTACAGGACGGCAATCTTATTTAGATGGATAATTGTTGATTTTTAAGCGACGTGGGGCTGTACATTACTTTTTACTTGGGGGAAACAGATTAAACTTGTCAGATCTACAAAGCTCTTGCTCGTCAAATTGCATTTCCATTTCAAACCAACGGGTAGCAAAGAGACACCTATCCAATGTAAATCCAAATAAAACTTGTAGGACGGATGGTATTCTTGCAAAGTTCAAAGAGTAAAATGATACGCTTTCCCCCGTGAGCACTTTGTAACAGTTCTGGACGGTCTGGCGTGATCCCACATAGCTGATGTCATAGAACTCTGTGACAAGGGAACAGAATCAGACCCTGGTAACAGCAGACAACTTGTGCTGTCCCCCACAGTCAGCAAGTGTCTTGAGTCTTTTAGTGCAATTTAATGCAACTGTCTCGCATATGACAGGTAATGCTCTTTGCGCGGAATGTCAGTATGGCTTCAGAAGGAAAATGTCTTGCATAACTAGATTGTCGAAGTTATGGATGATTTTACAAGTATCTTTAATGATGGAAATGCACATAATGCCATGTACTTAGACGAGAAAACGCTATGATTCATACTGCATGAAAAGGTTACCTCAGAAACTGAATGCCATCAGAATTTATTGAAAAAAAAATTACAATAGCTAAAAGCGTATTAATGGAAGGAAACAAATGATTTAAGTGGGCTTGATGTATTCAACGAAACTGATGCACTGAGTGGACTCCATCAAGGCAACATCTTTCGGACAGTTTTATTCATAATTTTCATAGATGATCTAACACATAATGTCAAAATAATATTGTAGCATCATCAAAGTGAATAATCTACAAAATTAGACACATGACTCGAATTTATGCTTTAACAAGTCTGAATGCAAAGTAATGCATATTGACATTTCACTGGACAAAAATGTTGCTATAGGACAGAACTGGAAATAATGTAAATCTATCAACTCATGGAATGAATAAAAAGACCTTGGTGTTATCTCTGATTTTCTACTGTAAAACACACGTTGAAAATGTAATTAACAAGGCATACTAGATGCTAAGAATATTGAAACGAGCATGTATTCAATTTAGATAAGGAAACCTCTTTATTTTCATGTAGGCCAACAATATTTCACCGGCATCTGTAGCATGATGAAATGTCATCTTGTATCCTTAGCGTAAGCACCCTTTACTGCACGATTAGAGAAAGAGAAACCAATACGGTCACAGAATGTAAAGGTATTTACCATCAAGACAGACTGAGATTGCAAAATCTAGACAGGTTGAGGAAGGCCCGTGCGATGAAACCTACCAAATATTTGATATTGCCTTTCAGTCATTATTTTCATCATTATTCAACTAGAACCCCTGAAATCGAGAGAGTAAAGTGCGTATTGAGCGTTTCTCAGCAGGTATTGAATTTGTTTCATTCTTTTCATCGTCATCCAATGATGAAATCAGGAATCAAGATCGTAAAGTGCAAAAGTAGCATTTCAATATCAACAAGCGTACACACTGTTTTTTGCAACAGAGTTTGCAAACATCTAGAACTCGCTGCCATCTTATCTGATACATTCACCAATTTCCTTTGTACATCTATAAATTTTATTAATTTACTTTTTGATTTTGAATGATAATTGGAGCACACCTATTAACGAAATTCCTGTAAATGATATAAAAAGATGTTGTCAGGTTAACGAACATACAGATGTTTTCATTGCCCAGGAAATGAAAAAAAAATTAATGCAAAACACTTGATGAATTTGAGCACATGAGTACATGTTCTTCCCTATTCGAATGAGCCATTAATTCCCTCAGTTAGGTAGCGTCGGTCGTTTCGAATGTGTTGGGATGATTTCCGCTAACCCCCTGACCCCATGCACACTCTCCAGCATGAACAACTTGAAAGGATGCAAAAAAAAAAAATGTGGTTCTAACCCTGACCAATGCACACTTTTGTCAAAGAAAAAAACCATAGAACACGTCTTGAAATAAGAAAGGAAGAAAGAAATAAAGACAGAAAAAAAAAAAAAAAAAAAAAAAAAGAAAAAAAAAAAAAAAAAAGAAACCTAAGAACTGTGCTAGAAAAGGAGAGAGAAGATAAGAATGTAGGCAATAAAAAAAAGAAGAGAAACAAAAAAACTTATGTACTGCAAACACGGCTAATGTAAGGGTAAATTGATCAAAAGGTCTCTACAACTTGTCATGCATTTCTCTCATGGACGGTAATAAAGGTACACATACGCATTGATACGTTTTACTTTGACATCTGTCCCCTTTGAATTGTAGTAGCAATACGTTCTTTTTTACGTCTTTTCACAAACTTATGTCTCACTAGAGAGAGAGAGAGAGAGAGAGAGAGAGAGAGAGAGAGAGAGAGAGCTGACACTTTGATATTTTATTGTCTTTACCAAAGAGGTCTTTTGACAAGGGGGGGAGGGGATAGTAACCGAACAATAATATTTCCCTTCTTCTTTCCTGCAAACAAAAAACAGTACACATTCATTCCTACCATGCATCAAATCAAAGGTAACAAAAGCAAATACATTTGTAACATTTCCTTATGTCCTCACGCACAGGAGTAATGCAAGTAAGGTTAAAAAAAAATCATTAAGATTGACTCGACCATCCACTCAATCAAATGATGACATTGTAACTTACTGATCTCTTCCACATGAAATGAATGGTAATATTCATTCAGATATCTCTTATAATGCATTATCTTAAAATTTCACTACCCTTCATCTGTCTAGTTTTCAGTGCATGCTTCCGCGATGAATTTAGCAACTGATTTAAGTTCATTTTTCTGATGATAACACGACAGTGACATTTTGCCTTTTCGCTGTATCTTCTAACTGGAAAAAAATGAACAAATTTATCTGCACTTCATTAGAAGCAATACAGTGGGTCAGAAAATGTTCTTCGTCATCAATACGTTGAGAGAGAGAGCGAGAGAGGAGAGAGAGAGAGAGAGAGAGAGAGAGAGAGAGAGACGAGTTTACATATGCGCATGCACATGTGTGTGTGCAGGTGCGTGGTATGTTGATGTAATCTCACAAAGACCACCAACATCCTATCATCATATGATACCTAATCGGACTATGTAACAAACAAAAGGTTAGCTTTAAAAGCAAGATTAACACTGATCACAGACATGCCTGATAAACGTGGTAAGTAAGCCCGGAAAGGCTCACACTCAAATAAAACATGACCTCTAGATAAGTTCCTTTTACTATCTACACATTTTTGTTGAAGAAATATGTTTAGTTCTGAAAGCATCCAGTTTTAGTCGATAAAACGTTAGAACAACAGTTCTGTATTGACACATATCACGAATTTCCATATTTTTTTTTTTAATGCTTTTGACATAATCTGTACTGAAAAAGTTTGACAATTTCGTGTTTTAACATAAAACTAAGGTTCTTAGTACTATTTCTAATATTGTTATTTGCAGTTCTTTGTACTATTTCTGATTCTTTTATTTACATTTCTTTGAATTGTAAATAACAAGTGATTGCATAAATTGCGCTATTTTCTTTGCTTTGTCAGAAAATCTCTCTCTCTCTCTCTCTCTCTCTCTCTCTCTCTCTCTCTCTCTCTCTCTCTCTCTCTCTCTCTCTCTGTGTCTGTCTGTCTGTCTGTCTGTCTGTCCCCTCTCTCTCTCTCTCTCTCTGTCTCGTCTGTCTCGCGCGCGAGTGTGTGTGTGTTGTGTGTGTGTGTGTGTGTGTGTGTGTGTGTGTGGTAACTTGTGTATTTCATACAAAATTGATATTCACGCCAGTTAATCCCAAACCCGCCGTCGACTACACCAGTTCTATTAATTTGACTTTGTGGACAGAAACAACTATCAAGAACTGTACAAACGGTAAAATTTGATGTGTTGAGACACGTGGATCACGTCCGTCTGACCTGTGTCAACTACGTGGGCATCGCAGCTTGGGTCCTTCCTGCCTTTGTCAGAGTTTGAGGTGAACTTGGGCACATGTAATTCGGTGACCTGCCAAGAATTCCTCACTCTGACAGAGCTGAGCGCAACGTCCAGTCGCCTGACCATCAGGTGGGCTGCGCTGGGACAGAACCCTGTCAGCGTGTACCTTGTCCGTTGTAACGAAGCCTCATGCACTGTCAGTTTCAGTAAGTTGTTACGCCCTCTGTCTATCTGGCTGGCTGGCTGGCTGGCTGGCTGGCTGGCTGTCTGTCTGTCTCTCTCTCTCTCTCTCTCTCTCTCTCTCTCTCTCTCTCCCCATTTCTCCGCACCCCCTCCCCCCACCTGTCTGTCAGTCTGTCTGTGTTTGTCTGTCTGTCTGTGATTGAGTGAGTTGGGTAAAGTAAGGTAAGGTAATGTTGGTCATAGCTCAGCCGACCACAAAACGCCATGTCAGGGCTGTCACTGCGTTGAAGTCAACTCACAAATCATTTTTTTAAAAAACATTCACACAACCTACAACCAACACATCGAACATTTTGTTAAAAATTTTTCCTCTGTAAATTGTTGGATCGATAAAATTGCTAATCTCCTTCAGAAATAAAAAAAATCACATCAGGTGGGACATCTCGGAACAAGGTTTTCATGGAGTCTGCTGCAAAATGTTTATGTCTCAGATCATGCATGTCCCAAGACTCTAAAAAAAAAAAAATGTTCACAGTGAGTGGTACATGACATGGAATGCACCACGGAGCTTCTATACCTTTAAAATGATAAGAATGGTTTTAAAACGAGTGGCCTGTATGCAAGCGGCACAAAACTGTTTCTTCTTTACGGCCACCTCAGGAACATGGTAAAAACTCTTTCAGGTTTGGACGGATTTTGAATTATCCGTCTGCGAGTTCCATCCCTCGTGCCAGATGTATTTCACATAAGAATGGG
>JADBJO010022146.1:5000-12500 GCA_016801955.1 Conus betulinus | reverse complement strand
GAGAAGAAAAAGGAAAAAAAAAAAAAAAAAGAACAAAAGAGGTGTCCCTATCCACCTGAAAACATCGAGTCACAAACAAATCAGTGCTTGTGCATCTGATCAGACACCCTGACCTCTTTGGACAGACCAATAGACTCTGGCTTAACACATCATGTAGGCTGTTTTTGATCGTGTTGGATTGGGCCTGTTCTCAGCTAACGTTGTGGCTACCAACAAGCTTGATATGGCTCCAAGCTCATCATATGACTACCAGTTTTTTTTTTTTTTTTAATCAGCATTAAAATATTTCATCTGTTTGAATAACATCACTGAGCAGTTCTGAACGAGGTCATTTTCCGTAGAACTATATTAAAAGGAAACAAAAACAATGCACAACGTTTCGACTCTTAGAGTCTTTTCCACTTGAAAAAGACTCTAGGAGTCGAAACGTTGTGTATTGTTTTTGTTTTCTTTTGACCCCCTTTTTGTTCCATCTTTACCACCTGCCTTCAAATTAAATGGCTGTTAAAAATCTTCCTGAACCAGACCCCAGTGTCGTTGGGAGTCAACTAATGTTGTTGATAATGATGCTGTTGGTGGAAAATATTAATAAGGAATGAATAAACTCTGATGTACAATTAGGGTAGGTTCATGGGAATGGGTTTCTAAATGATTTTCTTTTCTGTCGTTTCATGGTAGATTCTAGCCCTACTGGACAAGCCAAGTCCACACAATCTGACATGAACAGCGACAAGATCCTGCTCCTGAGTGGTCTCTGTGCTGTCTTCACCGCCCACATCTCCCCTACATCTGCACGTCATCAACGGTTTATGAGCTGAAACAGCCACGTCAACATCATGGACCCTTCAACTCGGATCTGTTTGCTAATGAAGTCAACAACATCATGGACCCTTCAACTCTAGACCTGTTTGCTAATGAAGTCAACAACATCATGGACCCTTCAACCCGGACCTGTTTGCTAATGAAGTCAAAAAATGGAAGTTCGGCCACATTTTCATCAGTGTACTTATTTTTGTTTGTTTTAAGTCTTTATTCATTTCAGAGTCTGGTCACTGGCAAGAGCGCGCACGCACACACGTATGCATGCTCGCGCGCGCGTGCACACACACACACACACACACACACACACGCACACACGCACACACACAGAGGCCTGTTTAACATGGAAGTCATTCAAACTATCTGGTTACTGTCCAGTGTCATTTTCTGGACAACCTAGAACATTATATGCACCGCTAATGGTCCGCTTTATTCATGGAAAGTACGCTCACCGTTCAATGGGATGTAATTTAGAAAAGCTAGAGAAATGTTGCCGATCTTCCAACTAAAGTTCTGGCAGCTAGCAAAAAAAAAAAAAAAACACAGATCGATGGAATGGCGTATTTTGTGTCTAACGAATATTTAGACATCTTACAGAAATTCAAGATCAGTGTAATAGCGTTTTGAGGAATTAAAAAAAAAAAAAAAAAAAAAATCAAAAATATCCTACAGAAATTGACGATCAGTGTCCATTCAGAAATCTTGTAGAAATTGCGGATCAGTGTACTAGCATATTGGCGTATACACAACATTCAGAAAGGTTACTGAAAAGATTAGTGTTTTAGTGTGTTGGCGTTTAACGAAAATCTAGAAATCTGACAGAAATTGAAGATAGATATAAAAGCGTATTGGCGTACAACAAAGATTTTGCAATCTTATAAATTTAGGATTAGAACATTTAGGACAATCATTTAGACTTCTCATTGGATGAAATGCAGATCGAGATATGATAGTCTCAGGTACAAACCATAAAGTCTCGAAAATAATATTATGAATCTTGAAATATTCTTAAAATCTCCAACACTATTTAACATTTTCCAACTGTTGCCTGCAAGATTATCAGTAATTTCTTGAATTATTCATGATTCAGCAAAATGAATTATAATGAAGTAATAAAAAATAAATAAAATAAATAAGTAAATAAAAATAAAACGTCTCTTGAATTTTATGAAATCTGTAAAACAGATGTATTTCTGGAAGCATTGTAAGGTTTACAAAACAGCGTAATGGTTTTATAATTGCCACCAGGTCAACAAAAACACTGTCATTCCTAAACAATTGTCATATGGTTGCAAATCAATGAATGTTTCTGAAATTATTTGTAATTTGCAAGAATGAGTTAATGTGTCTTGAATTGTTTTCGAGTTGGCATAATATTTCGATCTCTTTGATTTTTTTCATATACCTGCCAAATGAGTTGATGTTTTTTTGATTATTGTTAAATATTGTAAATAGATTTATGTTTCTCTAGTTAACATTTCTTGAATTAATTTTACGTTTAACATTTCTGGAATTATTGCTAAATCATCTGCAAAACAGTGAAATGTTTCATAAATGAATACTAGGTTTGCAAACTAGTGTTATATGTTTTTTTCTCTGATTGTCAGGTCTGCAAAATATGGAATTATCCTGAACTACTATCAGGTTGCTAACA
Organism: Conus betulinus; assembly: GCA_016801955.1. Classification (NCBI taxonomy): domain Eukaryota; kingdom Metazoa; phylum Mollusca; class Gastropoda; order Neogastropoda; family Conidae; genus Conus; species Conus betulinus. Next base: position 10,027 of record JADBJO010022146.1, on the reverse strand, counting down.
GATGTTGCTTCGCCTTGAATAATAGCTAAAACTTCAAACAAATTACTCATTTTTTTCTTAATTGCCATTCATTCATAAAAAAATTTTAACGTTGTCGAGTTGTTAAGTCTGCAAGAGATTTTGTTTATTTGGAATTTATGAAAATGTGCTAAATGACCTAATGTTCCTCAAATTAAGTTTGCAAAATGGGTGTTTGTTGAGTTGTTGTTACATGTCCAGAACGAATAATTTTCTTTTTTTTTGAATCAATGTGAAGTTAGCAAAATGATGCAACTTGAAATCTTTTGCAAGTCTGCAAAAGGATTTCATATTTCTTTAATTGTTCTGTTTGCAAAAACGTTGTACGTTTATTGTAAAATTTGGAAAACCATCTATTGCTTTTTAGATTATTCTCAGGTTTGAATTATATTAATTGTGAAGGATTGTTACATCTGCAAAAAAACTAATGATTCTTAGATAACTGTTCAGCTACAAACAAAATTCACATGTTCAGAATAAATTGTTATATATGTAAAAAAAAAATAATGATAATGATAATGGTTCTTAATTTGTTATTAGATCTGCGAAACGATATAACAATACTTCACTTGTTACCTCCCCCGCCCCCCAACCCCCCCCCCCCCCCCCCCAAACCTCCCCCTGCGCTCCAAATAAAGATATCTTGAATTACTGATAAAAGAGGAAAAGTGAGCTTATGCTCCTTGAATCATCATTAGGTGTATAAAGTGACCGACATTTCTGGAAGTATTTCACAAATCTGCATAAAATATTCAATGTTTTCTTTTTTTTTTTTTTTTGAGTGTTACCAAGTCTGTAAAAGGATTTGATATTTCTTGATGATTGTCAAACATGAAAAAAAAAAATATTACTGTTGAATTGTTATAAGTCAGCAACACCATTTACTGTTAAAAAAGATTAATTGTGTTGTCTGCAAAATGATTAACAGTTCTTAACTTACTATCAAGCTTGCAACATGATCTATGATCTAATGCTTCTTGAATTAATGTTAAGTCTTCAAAAAGATTGAATGTTTCTTAAGTTATTGTTAAGCATGCCAAAAGATTTGATGTTTCTTAAATTGTTTTTAGATTTGCAGAAAGATCGAATGTTTCTTGAATAATTATTAAGCAGGAAAAACATTTAATGAGTAATATTGTTCACTCTGCAAAAAAAAAAGAAAAAAGAAGAAGGATGAAAAAAAGTATCTTTGTTGTTAAGTCTCCAAACAGGTTGAATGTTTACTGAATTGTTGTATAGTCTGTAAAATGGATTGATCTATAAAAATAATACAAAGCTTGTGAAATATTCTGATGTAGTTTGTTTTAACGTTCAGTTTACAACTGATTTGATATTTCTTCAATCATTTCTTAAGTGTACAAATTAAATATTGTCTGTCAAATCATTTCTTAATTGTAAAATGGATCGCTATTTTTGAATTGTCGTAAACTGGTAAAAGGGGAAAGAAAAAATGGTTGAAATGTTGTTATTGAGCTGAAGAGTTTAATGTTTCATGCATTGTTGTTGTGTTATGGCAACATCAATCACACTTACAAATCTGAACCCCTACTCCCTATCGGAAAATCCGATCATGATGTAGTCCACTTCATACCCGCGTACAGACCTAAAATTCAGACAGAAGCCATCATAAAGAAGAAGATTAAGGTATGGGAGCCTGGCAGTATTTTGGAATACAAGAACGTTTTGACTGTACTGATTGGGACCTTTTCTTTGAATCCTCTGTCAATATCCATGAAGTAACAGATGTCATATCAGAATATATATATGTACGTTTTGTCAAGATTTAATCATTCCATCAAAAACAATCAAAATTTTCCCTAATAATAAACCATGGGTAACGAAGCCACTGCAAACAGTGTTAAATGAAAAGAAAATTGCCTTTCAAACAGAAAAACAAAATGGAACGTAAGAAAGTCCAAATAAAACTGAGAAAGGAAATACGCTCATCCCAAACAAAGTACAAAGAGAAGGTTGAATTGCAGTTTCAGTGCGGTAATATGCGAAACGCTTGGCAAGGTCTAAAAAAATATTAACTGGTCAAACCAAATCCCATCATCATTGTGCCTTATCAAAAGAACAGCGACAACAATTCATTAATGAACTCAACGAAGTTTACTGTCGTTTTGATGCTCATGATTTCACCGATGCATTGGGAGTGATAAGAAGAGGAAATCAAAGCAAAGATAGAAGATGAGATCATTATAGAAGATACAACAATACTTTCAATGTTTAAAAGACTAAATATTCAAAGGCGCCTGGACCAGACAATATTGGTAGTGTATTACTCAAGAACAGTGGATCTCAACTCTGTCATGTCTTCACTAGACTGTTCAATTGGTCTATTAAAACTTCAACTGTCCCCTCTCTCTGGAAAGCCTCAGTGGTCTGTCCTATACCAAAAAAGTCTAAACCATCTTTCCCTCAATGACTACCGCCCAGTCGCTCTAACATCCATTGTGATGAAGTGTTTCGAAAGAGCAATACTCAGTCACCTCCTCACTGATACAGTCAGTCATCAAGATCCTTATCAGTTTGCATACAAACGCAACAGATGCACAGACGATGCCACTCTCACACTTTTACACAACGCTTACACTCACCTGAGAGAAAAAGAGATTCTTTTGTTCGTATTCTTTTTATTGATTTTTCATCAGCTTTTAACACCATCCAGCCTCATCTCTTAGCGCGCTAACTTTATCCTTAATGTCAGACCCAGGCTTATCCTGTGGATCACAGATTTCCTCATCTCCAGATCCCAGTCAGTGCGCTATCAATCTGTCATGTCATCTGTCCTCTTTTGTTCCACAGGTTCCCCTCAAGGTACCGTTCTTTCTCCTGTCTCTTTACTCTGTACACCAACGACTGCATTGGTACAGAAGAAAAACACCAGTCATAAAATATTCAGATGATACAGCCCTTGTAGACCTTTCCAATTCTGATGTAACATATTTTGATGAAGTTGAGCGTTTCAGCACCTGGTGTAAAGAAAATTATCTTGAGCTTAAAGTAAAAAAAAAAAAAGAGAGATCATAGATTTTAGAAAAAGCGAAAAAAAAAATGTATGTGCCTGATCTGTATATTGATGGGAAAAAGTGGAACGGGTAGAGGAATACAAATATCTGGGCACAACGTTAGACAATAAGCTCACTTTCAATACACAAACCAGGTCCACATACAAAAAATGTCAAACCAGAATGCATTTCCTACGCAAATTGAGGAATCTGCATGTCCAGCCAAAAATTCTTAAAACATTTTACGGGAGTTTTATGTAGTCTGTCTTGACTTTTTCATGCATTTGCTGGTATGGAAATCTTAATTTGAAAAACAGCAAACTCTTGGATAGCGTTGTGAACATCTGTGGTAAGATTGTTGGTGAGAGACAGGAGAGTATGAGTGAGTTGTATGAAAGGCGTGCGGTCAACACAAGGCTCGTGCGATTGTTAGTGACAGTGGGCATACGCTTGCGCGACAGTTTGAGCTCCTTCCATCAGGCAGACGATTTTGTGTCCCCAGAGCTAAGCTGATGCGCACAAAAAAGAGCTTTGTGTTCAAAATCCATTGCGCTTTTAAACAAACACAGCGTGTAAGAAGAGGCGGGTGGATCACACCTGTGACATAAGCATGTGCGCGCGTGTGTATGTCTGTGAGCAAAGCGGGAAAGTATAGATGCTGGAGTGTGTGTGTGTGTGTGTGTGTGTGTGTGTGTGTGTGTGTGTGTGCGTGTTTGGAGAGCAGTGAGGAATAGAAATGTCTGGAATATGTCTTATCTTAATGATTTTTTAATGATAAATCACCTCTCTCTCTCTCTCTCTCTCTCTCTCTCTCTCTCTCTCTCTCTCTCTCTCTCTCTCTCTCATACGTGCACACATGTATGTATATCTAATTATGAGTGGCTGAGTGCATGCTTTATTTGCACTACCAAAAAGGAGAAAGATTGAAATTCCCATTTTGCGTATACACGCATGTTTTATTGTTTGAAAGTAATTTTAGTTTTTCAGTGTCACGTTTGTAACTACAAATATGTATGTCTTAACTTTTAGGGCAGCGTTACATCGCTTTTTAAGAGTATTGATTGTTGAGCATGAGTTCCTATGTGCATTTAGAGATTTTGCATTTTATATCTTAAATTCATTCGTGCAAAAAAAAACAACTTTTCTTTCTTTTATATAGATGTTTTGTTTGAAGTAATAAAAAAACAAAACTTGAATTTAAATCGAATCGGGTTTATTGTCATGGAGGTGCCCAAGTGTTAACTGTAATCCTCACGAGTTGGAGGATAGGACATGCGATTTTCTAGCTGTTTCATTAATCATATCAGGTACAAAGACGTTTCACTCACATATGCATATCAAACTGGATGTTTAAGATACGCTAATATGTTATTCAAAATTCATATTCATCGTGTGATGTAGACAATGACTTTTCACTTGATCTGATATCTTGTGTTCCCTGGTCTGTCTTTTCATAGAAATTTCATGTAAATCAAAGCTTTGTTCCCAGAACAGTTGTTGAAAGGAGAAGCAGCCAGCTTGTAGTCATGGCCATTTGGATCTTCCTTGACGTCCTTCAAGGGAGGGTGGGCTTTCTGCAGTGCACTGTCTCTGCAGCAGGGGATGTGACGGAAGCTGTAATTTTGCACAAGGTTTTCTTTCTTTCCAGTGCAGAGCTCTTCTTGTGCATGCTGTCATCAGCTACGCACAAACACATGCACAAACACGTGCGTGCCCGCACACACACACACACACACACACACACGTACGCGCTCATACACGCACGTACGCACGCACGTGCTCGCGCGCACACACGCACACACACACACCACACTCGTCTCGCTTGCTTGCACACACACACACACACACACACACACACACACAGGCTTACACGCACGGATGACCCATGGCAATAGGTCAAAAAATGAAAAGGGACATGACTCCACTCGGTTTGACATTGCGGTCCTTTCCTGTTTTAGCATACCGCTTTTAGTACATGTTTTCAATCTGCACGTGACT
>JADBJO010022145.1:0-28385 GCA_016801955.1 Conus betulinus | reverse complement strand
TTTTTATGTGAGTTCCCCATTGTTTGTTTAAAAAAAAAAAAAAAAAAAGGCAGCGACCCCCACCATCACCATGTGTGGTCCCATCATCACCATCATCTTATCAACTTCATTATTGGCCCTCCGTCTTTTTTTCTTCTTCTTTTTTTTAATCTATATTTTTTTGGTTTTGGTTTGATTTGTTTTGTCTGTGTTATTTCTTTTTATATGTCATGTGTGTATCCATGTGTGTACATCTGAGTGAATGTGGTGGTAACAAGCTTCTGTATGTGAGAGAGTGTGTGTATGTGTGTGTGTGAGTGCATGTGTGCATACACACGTGCACACAAGTGTGCTCATTCAACTAAAGATCTTTTAAAACTGTGTGCGTGTGTGTGCGTGCGTGCGTGCGTGCGTGCGCACGCGTTCCGCTTAGAAAATGGATGTATGGCTTTTCACTGTTCAGTACTGGTCTCATGTGTACTTCAGTATGTGTTCACCTATCTGTGTGCACACATGCATGTTTCTTGAATTGTATTGTCCTTTTACTGCAAGGCAATATACACGCATTAAGCAATAATACGTCAAAACACTGTCAAATTTTTTTTTTTTTAATGGGGGGGGGGGGAGAGAATACTGTGGTAGGATCAGGGGGAGAGCAGATGGGAAGAGAAGCTGGAGAGACAGAGAAAGACAGAGAGAGAGAGAGAGAGGGGGGGGGAGAGAGAGGGGGGGGGAGAGAGAGAGAGAGAGGAGAGAGAGAGAGAGAGAGAGAGAGAGAGATGTCAGAAACAGAGAGAGGGGATGGAAGAAAAGAGAGGAAACGGTGGGGAATGGGGAGGGAGGAGCCAGAAAAAGACCCTGTTGTGCCACTCTGAGCTTCTTCAGTTTTTCCAGTCACTCTGCACAGTTAAGTGCCCAGTTCAAGGCACGGTCATACTGTATGAACAGGCCAACAAGGCACGGTCATACTGTATGAACAGGCCAACAAGGCACGGTCATACTGTATGAACAGGCCAACAAGGCACGGTCATACTGTATGAACAGGCCAACAAGGCACGGTCCAACAAGGCAGGGTCATACTGTATGAACAGGCCAACAAGGCACGGTCATACTGTATGAACAGGCCAACAAGGCACGGTCATACTGTATTAACAGGCCAACAAGGCACAGTCATTCTGTATGAACAGGCCAACAAGGCACGGTCATACTGTATGAACAGGCCAACAAGGCACGGTCATTCTGTATTAATAGGCCCACAAGGCACGGTCATACTGTATTAAACAGGCCAACAAGGCACAGTCATTCTGTATTAACAGGCCAACGAGGCACGGTCATACTGTATTAACAGGCCAACAAGGCACGGTCATACTGTATAAACAGGCCAACAAGGCACGGTCATCCTGTAGTAACAGGCCCACAAGGCACGGTCATATGGTATTAACACGCCCACAAGGCACAGCCATACTGTATTAACAGACCAACAAGGCACAGTCATCCTGTATTAACAGGCCAACAAGGCACAGTCATACGGTATTAACAGGCCAACAAGGCACGGCTATACGGTATTAACAGACCAACAAGGCACGGCCATACTGTATTAACAGACCAACAAGGCACAGTCATCCTGTATTAAACAGGCCCACAAGGCACGGTCATATGGTATTAACACGCCCACAAGGCACAGCCATACTGTATTAACAGACCAACAAGGCACAGTCATCCTGTATTAACAGGCCAACAAGGCAGTCACACTGTATTAACAGGCCAACAAGACACGTTATACTGTATAAACAGGCCCACAAGGCAGGCATCGGTCATACTATATTAACAGGCCAAGAAGGGACAGTCATACTGTACTAACAGGGCCAACAAGGCAGGGTCATACTGTATTAACAGGCCAACAAGGACAGTCATACTGTACTAACAGGCCAACAAGGCAGGGTCATACTATATTAACAGGCCAACAAGGGACAGTCATACTGTATTAACAGGCCAACAAGGCAGGGTCATACTATATTAACAGGCCAACAAGGGACAGTCATAGTGTAGTAACAGGCCAACAAGGCAGGGTCATACTATATTAACAGGCCAAGAAGGGACAGTCATACTGTACTAACAGGCCAACAAGGCACGGTCATACTGTATTAACAGGCCAACAAGGCACGGTCATCCTGTATCAACAGGCCAACAAGGCACGGTCATACTACATTAACTGGCAAACAAGGCACGGTCATACTGTATTAACAGGCCAACAAGGCACGGTCATTCTGTATTAACAGGCCCACAAGGTATGGTCACACTGCATTAACAGGCCCACAAGGCACGGTCATACTACATTAACTCTTTCATTCCTGCCAACCGCTAGAGCGGTTTTGACAAATCTTCTTTCATTCATGAAAACCGCCTCAGCGGTTCAGAGAAACATACTCCTTTCTGTCCAGTGACCCGCTGCAGCGGTTCACACCTAGAAATCCGCGCCCCCACCTGTCACATGGTTGGCGTGTCATAGTGGCCTTCGCCTTGTAACGGGACTCGCGGGATGTTTAGATAAGTCATGCCTGCTTACTTCCTCAGACTGGGAAAGTGTCTGGAACCGAAAATTTTATCTTGACTTGACCATGAGAGCACACTGTTTAGTGCCTACTGAGAAGACGGAGGCTGAAGAAAACACAGACAGCGATCAGTTTTCTGACGACGAAATTTACAATTTTAGCCGATGACTTCGATCTGTTTGATCTAACACTGAAGAACAGAGAGAGCAGAACTTGCCAATGCCATGAACGAATATGACAGTGATACTGGTGATGAATTGGATGATGAAAATCTTCCACTTAGCTACAATCGGCCACGATTTGACTGGACAGGTGGGGATTTCACTGAACCACGCACACTTCGGAAAAAAAACTTCAAACAGCGTCCCGGTCCTGTGCGCATACTCGATACATCAATGAAGGCAGTGGATTATTTTCAGCTGTTCTATTCTGATACAGTCTTTTCAAAGCTAGTCAGTTTTGCAAACGACAATGCCAACACTACTAAATGGCAGACTGATCCAGAAAAAAAAACAGTGGCAGGTGTTGGAAAAGATCACACACCTGTGTGGTATGTGTCACGCGACACAAACAATATGAGTCAACACACACTGGTGTGAAATACAGTGACAATCCGTTCAAGAAAAGCAAGACAACGATGATGTGCGAAAAGCGCAATGAATATCTGTGTTGTAATAATCAGAAAGATTGTTTTAAGGTGTACCTCACCTGTGTTTCCTTTGTGTGACACCTGGTTTCACGTGTGACACTTTGACACTAGCAGTGCATCATTTTCTAAGACTGACATGATGTGGGTTGTTTGTTGACATTAAACTTGAAGTGTGACTTTTGGACAAATACTGTGCAAAGACCACTGAATTCGGTAAGACCATAGTGGCAAAGGAGTACTGTGGGGACATTTTTATCATTGCTGTGCATTTTTCTGGGACATGGTGACACTGTGACAAAGACACTTGTGAAGCATTCTTTGAAGTGGATTTACCAGAGGACATCAGACTGTGAGTTACATGCATGGATTTTGCTGCTCGCATGTTTTTGAGTGCTGTATAACATTTTGTTTCTTTAAGTTTGAATTAATTAGTAGTTGTCCCAGTCTTGACATCTGTGTGTCACCAAATACGCGACAAAGGGTCGGAAAACCGGATCAAAATGTGCCGGCACCATTTCTGTACACAACGGTGTATGACATGCTATAGTCCGGTAGAAATACCAGTCATACAAAATAATCAGAAGTACACACCCTATTCTATGTTTACCTTTTTCCTGGAAACCCAGGAATGAAGGGTACTGCTTGTAACTAAGAAAACATAGGAATAAGGGGAAGTAATGTCCGGCAGATAACCAGGGATGAAAGAGTTAACAGGCCAACAAGGCACGGTCATACTGTATTTACAGGCCAACAAAGGCACGGTCATACTGTATTAACAGGCCAACAAGGCAGGGTCATACTGTATGAACAGGCCAACAAGGCATGGTCATACTGTATTAACAGGCCAACAAGGCACGGTCATACTGTATTAACAAGCCAACAAGGCACGGTCATACTGTATTAACAGGCCAACAAGGCACGGTCATTCTGTATGAACAGGCCAACAAGGCACGGTCATACTGTATTAACAGGCCACCAAGGCAGCGTAATACTGTACAAATCGGTTCACAAGGCAGGGTCATACTGTATTAAGAGGCCCACAAGGCACGGTCACACAGTATCAACAGGCCAACAAGGCAAGGTCACACTGTATCAACAGGCCAACAAGGCACGGTCACACTGTATCAACAGGCCAACAGCTGCATCTGTCTGTACACTCTCTGTACTGGATGCAGACGTCACTGACTAGTATGCTTACTACACACTGTCAACAGGGACAGATCTTTTCTTTCTTTCTTTCTTTCTTTCTGCATACGCAGGCTGATACTTATGCGGACACTGCCTGTATAAATAGGCAGTGGAGTTTTGTGAGGGACAGGTCTGAACATCAAGTTATTCAGAGCACACTTCTTTTGCATATGTGTCATATGTACATGTACACATCTTACTTATATGTGCCCTGTCCATTAACATTTTACCTGCTGATACACCCCACACCACCCGACTCAACCTAGGTGCCAGTCTGCCCTGATAATGGGCGACCTTGCATGTTGCTCCCATATGGGGTACCTGGAGGGGGAGGGTGTACTTGGGAGTCTGGGAGGCCTTCAGTGTTCAGAGGTACATGTCGTTTGAGAACAGACGCTGTTGCAAATATGACAGCCCATTGCTAGATGCTTTGATTCCTGTCTGGAAACACATCTCCCTCCCTACCTCCTCCCCTGTTTCCTCCCCCACCTCCTCCCTGTTTGTCTGAAATGAAACAATGAATGCCAGTGACAGATGACAGTTGATTCAGCATAAAGGGTATATCTCCCTCCCCCACCTCCTCCCTGTTTCCCTCCCCCACCGCCTCCTTTGTTTGTCTGAAATGAAACAATGAATGCCAGTGACAGATGACAGTTGATTCAGCATAAAGGGTATCTCCCTCCCCCACCTCCTCCCTGTTTCCCTCCCCCACCGCCTCCTTTGTTTGTCTGAAATGAAACAATGAATGCCAGTGACAGATGACACTTGATTCAGCATGAAGGGTACTTGCTTCACACTTCAGCAGTAGTGTATGAGTTGACTAAGACATGGACAGTCAGCTTTGGGATCACCCATGGACTGTGGATTTAGGGGATGAATGGGAGTGGCCACAATGGTCAGCTATGATCATTACAACCACAAACACATGAACACAATGGTCTACTATGATCATTACCAACACAAATACAGACACATGAACACAATGGTCAATCATGATCATTACCAACAGACACAGACACATGAACACAATGGTCAATCATGATCATTACAAACACAAAACACATGAACACAATGCTCAGCTTTGATCATTACCAACCAACACAAACACATGAACACAATGGTCAGCTATGATCATTACCAACAAAAAACACAGACACATAAACACAATGGTCAATCATGATCATTACCAACAGACACAGACACATGAACACAATGGTCAATCATGATCATTACTAACACAAACACATGAACACAATGGTCAGCTATATATCATTACTGACATAAAAACAGATTCGGGACAGCAAAGTACACCACAAAGTACACCCACAACTACATTTTTATATATCAAATTTGATGTGATTTAGATTACAATTTTTTTTGTTTGGTGATTTTTATCTGTATCCATTTATGTTTTCTTTTTATGTGTTTCAAGTTCATTCACTGTTTGCCTCACACACATTGTACACACACACACACACACACACACACACACACACACACACACACACACACACAAACTCATTTGAAAGAAAGGTGACTGCAGGCTGAAATACACAGACAAAACGTGACATGTTTCGAAATCTTTGGTCTACTTCAGGCAAGACCAAACAACATTCAAGACAATGAAAATGAAGAAACAATACATTCAAGACAATGAAAATGAAAAACAATACATTCAAGACAATGAAAATGAAGAATACATTCAAGACAACGAAAATGAAGAATACATTCAAGACAATGAAAACGAAGAACAATACAATTCAAGACAATGAAAACGAAGAACAATACATTCAAGACAAATGAAAATGAAGAATACATCCAAGACAATGAAAATGAAGAACAATACATTCAAGACAATGAAAATGAAGAATACATCCAAGACAATGAAAATGAACAATACATTCAAGACAATGAAAACGAACAATACATTCAAGACAATGAAAATAAAGAACAATCACTTATCTCCTCCTCAACTGGGCGCAAACTAGATGTGGAATGAAAACGAGGCTGATCGGAAGGAGACAATGCAAGTGAAATAATAATGATAACGATAATAATAATACTGAAAATGATGATAAAAGATATTACAAAATAATAAAACAGTGAGGATTACTACCACTTTTAGTAATGACCTGATGACAGTAGTTGTAGTGTTAGTAGTGGCTATAGAGCCAGAAGGGGAGAAAGGCGAGGGGCTAGAGGACAGTTGATCTGCATTGTTGCAGTGGCCACAGTCACAGTGGCAATGATGACAATCATCATCATCATCATGATAATAAGAATAACAATAGTAATAGCAACATAGTAATGGTAATAAAAATATCAACAATAATAATGATCATGATAGGAAGAGGAAGGAAAAGGAGGGGGTGGGGGGAAGGCAGGAAGAAAAGAGGAGGATATGGATTACGGGAAAGACAGAAATCTAAGAAGTATATCAATTAGTATACTTAAAAATCATGATTATAATTGATATAGTAAGAATCATGATTATAATCATAAAATAATGACAGTAATGATCTAGGAGATTGGAAAGATGGTAGTTTGCAATGCACAAAATTTGCTAATGTATGATTATAATATTAATTATACTAATAAATATAATTGTAGAAAGAAACTCGTGGAGAGTGTGGCAGCAGAGAGTCCTCAGAAGAGAAGCCCCCTTCAAGCAAGTGTTTCAGCCCTTAACTCCTGACACTCTAGGGGGGTTGGGCCACACCCGGGATCATTACTCCGGATGTCCCTCTGCCCTCTGCTGCCCCTTTTTTTCCCCATCTCTGGACGAGCCATGGCTGGGATTCGAACCCATGCCCCTCTGGATATGCTCATTTTCTACTTAATGACTAGCGCACTAACCACTGAGCCACTGGGACACCTGATATTTGTAGGAAAGTTAAGCCTTATGAAGTTCACTTTTGTTCCTCCTTGACCAGATCCAGCTTGAACACCTCTCTGCTGCTTCTGCTATTGCTTTCAGGGCTCTGGTTTTTTTGTTCCCTCCCTGCAACTGAGAGCTGTTTTCATGAGGCTGTATGCAGACGTTCCTACAAACCCCCTAGCTCCAATTTCTGCAGTGAGGACTTTGACCTGATAGCCTTCTCTCCTCAGGCTGTTTGCCAGATCAGCATACTTTTCAGTCTTGTAGATTTGAGCTGCCTCCATTCTGTTCTCATATGGCACCGTGAGCTTGATCATGATCAGCTGATCCTGAGAGGGGCCATGTGCCAAATGTTATTCCAAGTGAGACTTCTTTGGAGTGCATTCTCCCCACGTTTGTCCATTGCCCTTGCTGGCTCTGCTGGACTGCTTTTTGGAGGATCTTTTTTGGTCTTCTTCTTTTCTCATCTCCTGAATCATCATGTCTCTTTCGGCTTTTCCTTTGGCCTTTGACCACCATTCAGTTATGAAGGTGTAACAACAGTTACGATAGTGATAATAGTAAAAACATTTCTGTTAGTAATGATAATGCTAATAGTAATCATAATATTGATGATAATGGTGACTTTCATACTGATTAATTTAGTAGAAATAATAAAGTGTGTGTGTGTGTGTTTATGATGGTGATGATGATGATAGTACTGATAATAATAATATGATGACAATAACAATGATAGTAATAAAGATAAAAATATTATTAGTAATAATGACAATTGGTGGAAAGGAAAAGAAATGATCAATGAGTAAAAGCAAACAATATCATTGGAGCAGGGAGAGGGTGGTGGTGATAGTAATGACAATGACAATAATAATGATGATAAATTTAATAATATTACTAATAGTAAACAATTGGTGGGAAGGAGTAGTAGAAAGGATCAATGAGTAAAAGATGGGAACAGGAAGGAAGCAGAAATGAATTTTTAAAAAAAAAATGAAGGGGGGTGGGGGTGGGGGGCCCCCACATACTTATACCTACTTAAAACACGCACACAGACACAGATACACACACACACACACATAAACAAACAGAAAATTTGTTCTCTATCATTTATTTATCTGTTATCTTTCTAATTAATTTTTCAGCGGCTACTTTAAGTTCTTAAACCTGTCTTTGCAGGTGGCATTTTATGAAATGCTCAGCCCATCTGCTCATATCCCTCACTTCACGCCACATAGCACCCAACCAACCCTTGCACGAGTTAATGGTGAGGACAGGGAACACCTCCTGGAGAAGATGCAAATATGATGCGAAACTTGGAGAGAGCACCACTTGCCACAAGAGGAACAAATACTAGAGGCCTTTGAGGAGGAACACATACTAGAGGCCTTTCAAGAGGAACACATACTAGAGGCCTTTCAAGAGGAACACATACTATAGGCCTTTGAAGAGGAACAAATACTACAGGCCTTTGAGGAGGAACAAATACTAGAGGCCTTTGAAGAGGAACACATACTACAGGCCTTTGAAGAGGAACACATACTAGAGGCCTTTGAGGAGGAACACATACTAGAGGCCTTTCAAGAGGAACACATACTACAGGCCTTTCAAGAGGAACACATACTAGAGGCCTTTCAAGAGGAACACATACTAGAGGCCTTTGAGGAGGGAACACATACTACAGGCTTTTTGAGGAGGAACACATACTACAGGCCTTTCAAGAGGAAACACATACTAGAGGCCTTTCAAGAGGAACACACATACTAGAGGCCTTTGAGGAGGAATACATACTAGAGGCCTTTGAGGGGGAACACATACTAGAGGCCTTTGAGGAGGAAGATTTCAGAGAAAAAATCTGACCTGGATGAAGCCATGGCACAAAACAAAATGGACGACAGTTGCAAAGACACTGTGATGGGGCTGTAACTTTCAAGCATTATTGGGGGCAATTCCTCACTGAAAATGCACAGAATGAAAAGCTTCTCACACACAGGGGAAAGGCAAACGGGACTGTTGCTTGTGAGAATCCCTATCAAAAGCTTCAAAGACCGAAATTGTGGAGCTGAAAGAGGTGAAAGAGTGTCCCTCTACCAAAAAATAATAATAAAATCAAGAAAACTGAGCTGGCTACTAAAGGGCAATCACTCTGACAGGCCCTTCTGGAGCTTGAGGTGAAAGTAGCTCCCCCCCCTCTCCTGATTTCGTTTTTTGTGTGTGTGTGTGTGTGGTGTGCCCAATCTCCAGGGTTTATATTTTAATTATTTGTCTGGACAGGTCAGTATCTCGCAAAACTACTTACTGTTAGCTGTAAGGGAATCACACACAATCGTAACTGACACCAGTAGGTCTTGTCAGTTTAAGAGGAAAGATTTAAAGCGCCACTGACACAAACACACTTACTACCTCTCTTCTGTCAGGCAAACAAACACACACATTCATTCTTTCTTTCTTTCTGCGTACGCAGGCTGATACTCCTGCGGACACTGCCTGTATAGACAGGCAGTGGAGTTTTGTGTGTATATGACGATTTTTCATCCTGCCATTAAGGAAGCCATACTCCATCTTCAGGGAAAGTGCATGCTATGTGTAACGTGTCATCCATACCAACAGCCAAACTGGCCTTCTCTTCCCAAAGTTGATGATGGGATTTTTTGTGTGTAAAAAAGATGTTGTGCATGTGTTCACACACGGAACCTTGGTTCTAGTCTCATTCGAAGGACTGTATGGGGAATGGAGTCAGAACCAATGTTAACTCCCGAGGGAAAAATCCCCCTGTACCGAAATTCGAACTCGCAACCCCCAGGATCATGAGTCCGGCACTCTACCAACTGAGCTATTCCGGCCCCCACACAGGGTCACGTCTTTTATTAGCAAAGTATGTCTTTTATAACGTGCGAGTTCTGTAATCCTCATCAATCAGCAAACAAAACAGTTACCTCCCCCATGTCTATGCCTTTGCTTTGGTTCTCGTCTGGGTAACACTAACAGGTATCAGCACGAGCTTAGCGCAGATTTCGCATACATTCTGTTCCTCACTCTGTGATTTTTCTTTTCATTGCTGTGTTTTTGCTTGGTGTCTTGTTTTTTTTGATATCTGCAAAGCCACTCTCCATCCCCACCTCCACACTGACCCAACTCTCCATCCCTTCCTACCCCAAAACTGACCCAACTCTCCATTCCTTCCTTCCTACCTCAATGACCCAACTCTCCATCCCTTCCTACCTCCATGACCCAACTCTCCATCCCTTCCTACCTCCATGACCCAACTCTCCATCCCTTCCTACCTCCGCGACCCAACTATCCATCCCTTCCTACCTCCATGACCCAACTCTCCATCCCTTCCTACCTCCACGACCCAACTATCCATCCCTTCCTACCTCCATGACCCAACAACTCTCCATCCCTTCCTACCTCCATGACCCCAACTCTCCATCCCTTCCTACCTCCACAACCCAACTATCCATCCCTTCCTACCTCAGCGACCCAACTCTCCATCCCTTCCTACCTCCCAACCCAACTCTCCATCCCTTCCTACCTCCATGACCCAACTCTCCATCCCTTCCTACCTCCATGACCCAACTCTCCATCCCTTCCTACCTCCATGACCCAACTCTCCATCCTTCCTACCTCCGCAACCCAACTATCCATCCCTTCCTACCTTCACACTGACCCAACTCTCCATCCTTCTCCTTTTGAAACACTGTTACCAGGCACTGTTTTTTGTCAGGATCAATACACTGGCTGACCCCCAATGTTCAACTAACATAAGCAAACAACTCGCTCTTTATCTCTCTCTCACACATACACACACACACACACACATACACACACACACACACACACACACACACACACACACACCTGTCCACCTACCTGAATTTCTTGTTCTTGGGACCCTGCTTTCTTGTCAGGAGACGCGTCAAACGTGGCCACATGCTCTGACTTGTGCTGGGAAGTCTGCCAGGGGGGCGTCGGAGGTCGGAAGGTCATCTCTGTGATGGGCGGTCCTCGGTCAGCTGACATGATGCCTAGACACAGACATACTTCCATGTCACCCATCAACAGGGGTCCACAGCAGCATGGTGAAATGATCCTAGACACACACACTTCCATGTCACCTAATCAACAGGGGTCCACAGCAGTGTGGTGAAATGATCCTAGACACACACACTTCCATGTCACCTAATCACAGGGGTCCACAGCAGTGTGGTGAAATGATCCTAGACACAACACACTTCCATGTCACCCAACAACATGGGAGTTTGTATTATATTCCCTGTTTGGGTAGTATACTTACCATGTCAGACCATAGCATTCTACGGCAGTTAGTCAGCTCTGCCAGGCTGAATTTTTTGTGGCTAATGCAGTAATAGACAGTCACATGACACCCACCCCACTTCCGCCAAAGGAAGAAAGCCGGTAGCTGCTGCTTCCTGTTCCTCATTCAGCCAGGCCTGTGCGCACCTTGTGGAGCACTGGGTTTGGCTGTTGGTATGGATGACACGTTACACATAGCATGCACTTTCCCTGAAGAACCCCGAGAACCTTTTTTTTTTTTTTTTTTGGCTGTCCCAACCTCTGCACGACTTCAGAGGCAGTGCACCCACGCCGCTCACCTCGACACCCCCCGTCCACAGCTACAGCCCAGTCGGCCCAGCCGCAGCCCCGGCGCCAGCAATCCACAGGGAGCAGTTAATGTCAAGTCGTCAAGAGGCAACCCACCGGAGGAGACACTGCTCTGCTGCCGAGTCACTTCGGTGGTGTTCAGTGGCGCCTGTTCTGTCTAGCATACGCAGGATACCACCTACTAAGCCTCATACTGACGACGACAACAATTGCTTAGTCGCGGAGCCGGCGCAAGTGAGCTCTCCCCCCGGAGGGCACCACCACGTCCGTCCAACGACAGCCCCCATGGAGTCGCCGATACCAGTGACCCCAAACGGAACCAAACCAAGACCACAGACGTGAAGAGGACATCGAAATTGAGGTCACCATGGGAACAGGACATGAAGGGCCACAGAACTTGACATTTTTTTTTTTTAATGCTGATCGATGAGAATGGGGATGATTAAGATGATGCTACGGATTTCCATTTTGGTCTGAGACTACATGACAGGGCTGTACTCTACGCTTCCTTTCATAATATATCCCGGCGTCAACCAGGCCCGAGAGATACAGGCACCTGCAGTGCTGGTCAGGAAATTTGAGCAACACTCTCAGAAACGCATCCATTAAGTGGATGAAACTCGGCTGTGTGGTCCCCAGTCTTCCCAACTGAGTCTGCAGCAAACTCAACTCTGGGTAGGAGCCGGTCGGGGCAGAAAAAACCCACATGACTCTGATGGGATTCGAACCCATGACCTCCCAGCCGGGAGTCCGAGACGCTAACCACTTCGCCACGGCGGCTGGTGAATCCCGAGAAACCTTGGCGCTAGAGGGGAAGGTAGGGCGGGCATTAGAGTCTGACATGGTAAGTATACTAGCCAAACAGGGAGTATAATACAAACTCCCCATTTTGGCGTCATATACTATACCATGTCAGACCATAGCAGAATTGAAAAAGAATTGGAGGAGGGTAAAGTGCCCTAGTGGTTCTTGGTGTTAAGCGATATAGCTGCATTAGCTGCCAGCCACCACAAAGGAGATCCCTGTAGAACCGTCAGCCCTGGACATGCGGATATCCCTGAAATAAAAGTTTATAAGGCTGCCTCCAGGAGACGGCGCAAGTGGACAGAGTGTTGGAACGCTGCAGAAGTGGCCAGCGCTCTGACCTCATGGGCCCGGGGAGATAGGACAGGGAGATGCTAGTACGCGTGGGCATAGGCAGATCTCACCATCTAGGAGAGGCACCTACAGATCGTGCCAGGCGAGATGTCTTCCTTATTACTGGGGTTGATAAAAATAAGGAGACATCTAGGGGGAGCGCCTGGGGTGCGAGAGTTCCAGTAGTGTCTCAGACACTTAGAAGGGCACAGGTCCAAGTCTCCACCGCTCTTCCCCCCTTGCAGGATATCCGCCAGAGGGCGGATGATGAGGGCGGACGAGGAGTGCCCGGTTCCTGATTCTTAGCTAAGAAATGGGGAGAAATGTTCGAGAGACAGAGCCGACCCTGTGGGAGGCAATGACTCCGGGGTCCCCGATGAGGGCATGGATCTCGCTTCAAGTCATCCCACTGTACACCACAAGTCATCCACACTGTACATCACAAGTCAGACAAGTCATCCCACTGTACATCACAATCCATCCCACTGTACACCCAAAGTCACTGTACACCCCAAAGTCATCCCACTGTACACCACAAGTCATCCCACTGTACATCACAAGTCATCCCACTGTACACAAGTCATCCCACTGTACACCACAAGTCATCCCACTGTACACCACAAGTCATCCCACTGTACATGACAGACAAGTCAGACAAATCATCCCACTGTACATCGCAAGTCAGACAAGTCATCCCACTATACATCACAAGTCAGACAAGTCACCCCACTCATATCACATCATAAGTCATCCCACTGTACATCCCACTGTACATACAAGTCAGACGAGTCACCCCACTGTACATCACAAGTCAGACGAGTCACCCCACTGTACATCACAAGTCAGACGAGTCACCCCACTGTACATCACAAGTCAGACGAAATCATCCCACTGTACATCACAAGTCACAAGTCATCCCACTGTCATTCCACTTCCACTGTACATCACAGTCAGACAAGTCATCCCATTGTACATCACAAGTCAGACAAGTCATCCCACTGTACATCACAAGTCATCCCACTGTACATCACAAGTCAGACAAGTCATCCCACTGTACATCACAAGACAGACAAGTGATCCCACTGTACATCACAAGAAAGACAAGTGATCCCCCTGTACATCACAAGTCATCCCACTGTACATCACAAGTCAGACAATGTAAATGCAGACATTAGAGAAGGTCAACACTAAGCACCGATGGAAATCCAATGCATGTAAATGACATACAAATCCCCACATCCCACCTCCATGTCTTTCTTTTTCTTTCTTTTTCCCCAACAGCCCTCAACACACCACTTTGACTTGACTCCAGAAAAGTCACATACCACAGTAAGAGTTATCAGCAGTCCCAAAAGGACATCACCTCCATCTCACATTTTCACGTACAGAGTCATGAAAGAGTAACACACACACACACACACACACACACACACACACACACACACACACGCACACACACGATGCACGCACGCACGCACGACACACACGTGTGCACCTTTACCAACTGAAAGTTGAAGACAGCAGCTTACCAGGTGATGTCATCTTTTCGGCGGGGACTGTGATATCGGTGTCAGTTCCATTCTGTGGCATTGCTCGTTTCATCAGACGACCCCAGGTTGCCACATTGATGTTCATCTGGTTGGGACGTAAAAAGTTCTTGCCTGCAAGACGCCAGATTCAGATTATCAGCAGACATGGAAACAACAGTGAAAAAAAAAAGAAAAAAAAAAGAACCGAACATGAAGAATGAACTACTGAGAGTATTTCTCCTAACAACTTATAAGTATTTCAAGAGAACCGATTTCTTTGTACAAATGTCTTCGCTCTGAGCAGTTCCTTCAGCTAAATATGTCCTGTCCAAGAATGCTTTGCATTTTCAGCATGATTACAACTGACCATGCTCAGCAGTTCTGCCTTCCACTGGCAAATCCCATTCTTGTACAATCTCATCTTGCAATTCTCAGACACCAGATTTTGATACCCAAACTAGCAAACAACAAAAACAAAGGACCCTATTCCAACCATCCCAGGTGACCCTTTCATTTGTTCCCACAGGGGTTATTTGAGGAGCTCTGACCATTAAAACACACCATTTGAGGATGACAGCTGTGACAGAATTGGCTGCCATCGGCAAAGCTCTCTACACATTCTAGTCTGAAATGTTTCAAACTATAATTCTCCATCTTGAGTGGAGAGTCACTGTGAATGCCAGTGCCGGCTGACCCTCCCTTCTACATGACTGTGGACAATTCACAGCACCACACATCCACTTTGTACACCCCCTCAAATAATTAGGTAAAACAAATGCTGATTTAAATTATGAAGATTTATAATCTAATAACAATAAGCAACTAATCATAAGCAAGGAAAAAGTAAAGAAAGAAACATAAAATCATAATCAGAGCATAAATTATGCTGAAAGCAAGCGCACCCTTCTATGTCTAGATCTGTGTTCTTTACCCCTCACCTACCTTTTGTGTTTGGGAAAGATCTTTCTCTGACGCTGCAGTTTTGGTTTGCGCGATAACGTTGGGTTCAAAAAGGTGATCTGAAAGCACACACAGAACATCCAGTTGGAATACTAGCATCTTCAGAAAGGTAAAAAAGAGCAATCAACTCAGCAAGAAGAAAGGAAGGAACAATGAAGAAAGGAAAGAAGACCAGATACCAAAAATGACAGGCTGTGAAAAAGAGAGAGAGACACACACACATACAGAGACAGAGAGAGACAGACAGACAACAACTGTATCATTTTGTTCCAACAGATTTCTTAGTAGTTCCAGATCTGCTATCCTCAAGGTTATCATGTTGAAACCAAGCATGTCCTATGCATGTTCTTGCTCACATACTTGCATAGACTGGACTTGACTGAAAAAAAAAGTTGTTCTGTGCTTCTGAATGCTGATGACACCATCACATCAAACATGTACTTGCATATCCAAACACAAACACAATCATCTTGGGGTAACTGTCAGCTAAATATTGTGTCTTAACCCCAACCCCCTTCTTATGTACTCACGTGTGCGCGCGCGCGCGCACACACACACACACACACACACACACACACACACACACACACACACACACACACACACATGTACCTCAGCAAAGAGAATGCCCTGGGGCTCCATGTGGATGGTGATTCCGTGCCGCTGGTGTGTCAAGGAAGTCTTCCAGCCGCAGGAACTTGGTAGCACACATCTGTCGCCAGTCACGCCAGTACACCGACACCTCCAGTTCACGCGACTGTTGACATAACAACAACAAAAAACCCATATCACTGTCTATACTCTCGACATAACAAACACTGTGTCACTGTGCTGTCAACACAACAAACACTATGTGACTTGTCTGTACTGTCAATACAACAAAAACACATGTCATTGTCTGTACAGTCAACACAACACCCATGTCACTGTCTGTACTGTCAACACAACAACCCATGTCACTGTGCTGTCAACATGACAAAAACCATGTCACTTGTCTGTACTGTCAACACAACAAACACCATGTCATTGTCTGTACTGTCAACACAACAAACATCCATGTCACTGTCTGTACTGTCAATACAACAAACACCACGTCACTGTCTGTACTGTCAACACAAACACCATGTCACTGTCTGTACTGTCAACACAACAGAAACCATGTCACTGTGCTGTCAACATGACAAAAACCATGTCACTGTCTGTACTGTCAACACAACAAACACCATGTCACTGTCTGTACTGTCAACACAACAACAAACACCATGTCACTGTCTGTACTGTCAACACAACAGGAGCCATGTCACTGTCTGTACTGTCAACACAACACAACACCATGTCACTGTCTGTACTGTCAACACAACAGGACCATGTCACTGTCTGTACTGTCAACACAACAAACACCATGTCACTGTCTGTACTGTCAACACAACAAACCCATGTCACTGTCTGTACTGTCAACACAACAAACACCATGTCACTGTCTGTACTGTCAACACAACAAACACCTTGTCACTGTCTGTACTGTCAACACAACAAACACCATGTCACTGTACTGTCAACACAACACACTATGTCACTGTCTGTACTGTCAACACAACATACACCATGTCACTGTCTGTACTGTCAACACAAAAAATACCATGTCACTGTCTGTACTGTCAACACAACACACTATGTCACTGTCTGTACTGTCAACACAACATACACCATGTCACTGTACTGTCAACACAACACACTATGTCACTGTCTGTACTGTCAACACAACAAACACCATGTCACTTTACTGTCAACACAACAGGAGCCATGTCACTGTCTGTACTGTCAACACAACAAACACTATGTCACTGTCTGTACTGTCAACACAACAAACACACGTCACTGTCTGTACTGTCAACACAACAAACACCATGTCACTGTCTGTACTGTCAAACACAACAAACACCATGTCACTGTCTGTACTGTCAACAACACCATGTCACTGTCTGTACTGTCAACACAACAAACACCATGTCACTGTCTGTACTGTCAACACAACAAACATCATGTCACTGTCTGTCCTGTCAACACAACACACTATGTCACTGTCTGTCCTGTCAACACAACACACTATGTCACTGTCTGTACTGTCAACACAACACACTATGTCGCTGTCTGTACTGTCAACACAACAGGAGCCATGTCACTGCCTGTACTGTCAACACAACAAACAGCATGTCACTGTCTGTACCTTTCTACTGCCGTGTGACACTGTCATCACAACGAAAACCATGTCCCTGTTCATCCTACCTGCTTACCCAGGAACAGGTGTGGCATTCTGTTCATCCCAGCTACACACAGGTTACCCATCCTGTTCATCCTACACCCCATCCACACACAGGTTACCCATCCTGTTCAACCCACCACCACCCCATCCACACACACAGGTTACCCATCCTGTTCAACAACCACCACCCCATCCACACACAGGTTACCCATCCTGTTCATCCCACCACCCCATCCACACACAGGTTACCCATCCTGTTCATCCCACCACCCCCATCCACACACAGGTTACCCATCCTGTTCATCCCACCACCCCATCCACACACAGGTTACCCATCCTGTTCATCCCACCACCCTATCCACACACAGGTTACCCATCCTGTTCAACCCACCACCATCCACACACAGGTTACCCATCCTGTTCATCCCATCACCCATCCACACACAGGTTACCCATCCTGTTCATCCCACCACCCCATCCACACACAGGTTACCCATCCTGTTCATCCCACCACCCCCATCCACACACAGGTTACCCATCCTGTTCATCCCACCACCCTATCCACACACAGGTTACCCATCCTGTTCATCCCACCACCCCATCCACACACAGGTTACCCATCCTGTTCATCCCACCACCCCATCCACACACAGGTTACCCATCCTGTTCATCCCACCACCCCATCCACACACAGGTTACCCATCCTGTTCAAACACCAACACCATCCACACACAGGTTACCCATCCTGTTCATCCCACCACCCTATCCACACACAGGTTACCCATCCTGTTCATCCCACCACCCCATCCACACACAGGTTACCCATCCTGTTCATCCCACCACCCCATCCACACACAGGTTACCCATCCTGTTCAACCCACCACCACCCCATCCACACACAGGTTACCCATCCTGTTCATCCCACCACCCCATCCACACACAGGTTACCATCCTGTTCAACCCACCACCCCATCCACACACAGGTTACCCATCCTGTTCATCCCACCACCCCATCCACACACACAGGTTACCCATCCTGTTCATCCCACCACCCCATCCACACACAGGTTACCCATCCTGTTCATCCCCACACCATCCACACACAGGTTACCCATCCTGTTCATCCCACCACCCCATCACACACAGGTTACCCATCCTGTTCAACCACACCACCCATCCCACACACAGGTTACCCATCCTGTTCAACCCACCACCCCCCACACACACAGGTTACCCATCTTGTTCATCCTACCACCCCATCCACACACAGGTTACCCATCCTGTTCAACCCACCACCCCATGCACACACAGGTTACCCATCCTGTTCACCCACCACCCCATCCACACACAGGTTACCCATCTGTTCATCCTACCACCCCATCCACACACAGGTTACCCATCCTGTTCAACCCACCACCCCATCCACACACAGGTTACCCCTCCTGTTCAACCCACCACCCCATCCACACACAGGTTACCCATCCTGTTCAAACCCACACCCCAAGGCCACACACAGGTTACCCATGGGGTGGTGGGGGATGAACAAGATGGGTAACCTGTGTGTGGATGGGGTGGTGGGTTGAACAGGATGGGTAACCTGTGTGTGGATGGGGTGGGTGGGTGTGAACAGGATGGGTAACCTGTGTGTGGATGGGGTGGTGGGTTGAACACAGGATGGGTAACCTGTGTGTGGATGGGGTGGTGGGTTGAACAGGATGGGTAACCTGTGTGTGGATGGGGATGAACAAGATGGGTAACCTGTGTGTGGATGGGGTGGGGGGTTGAACAGGATGGGTAACCCTGTGTGTGGATGGGGTGGTGGGTTGAACAGGATGGGTAACCTGTGTGTGGATGGGGGTGGTGGGATGAACAGGATGGGTAACCTGTGTGTGGATGGGGTGGTGGGTTGAACAGGATGGGTAACCTGTGTGTGGATGGGGTGGTGGGTTGAACAGGATGGGTAACCTGTGTGTGGATGGGGTGGTGGGATGAACAGGATGGGTAACCTGTGTGTGGATGGGGTGGGGGTGAAAACAGGATGGGTAACCTGTGTGTGGATGGGGGGTGGTGGGTTGAACAGGATGGGTAACCTGTGTGTGGATGGGGTGGTGGGGTTGGATAATTGAACAGGATGGGTAACCTGTGTGTGGATGGGGTGGTGGGTTGAACAGGATGGGTAACCTGTGTGTGGATGGGGTGGTGGGATGAACAGGATGGGTAACCTGTGTGTGGATGGGGTGGTGGGATGAACAGGATGGGTAACCTGTGTGTGGATGGGGTGGTGGGTTGAACAGGATGGGTAACCTGTGTGTGGATGGGGGGTGTGGGATGAACAGGATGGGTAACCTGTGTGTGGATAGGGTGGTGGGATGAACAGGATGGGTAACCTGTGTGTGGATGGGGTGGGGGTGAACAGGATGGGTAACCTGTGTGTGGGATGGGGTGGTGGGTTGAACAGGATGGGTAACCTGTGTGTGGATGGGGTGGTGGGATGAACAGGATGGGTAACCTGTGTGTGGATGGGGTGGTGGGATGAACAGGATGGGTAACCTGTGTGTGGATAGGGTGGTGGGATGAACAGGATGGGTAACCTGTGTGTGGATGGGGTGGTGGGATGAACAGGATGGGTAACCTGTGTGTGGATGGGGTGGTGGGATGAACAGGATGGGTAACCTGTGTGTGGATGGGGTGATGGGATGAACAGGATGGGTAACCTGTGTGTGGATGGTGTGGTGGGATGACAGGATGGGTAACCTGTGTGTGGATAGGGTGGTGGGATGAACAGGATGGGTAACCTGTGTGTGGATGGGGTGTGGTGGTGATGAACAGGATGGGTAACCTGTGTGTGGATGGGGTGGTGGGATAACAGGATGGGTAACCTGTGTGTGTGGGATGGGGTGGTGGGTTGAACAGGATGGGTAACCTGTGTGTGGATGGGGTGGTGGGTTGAACAGGATGGGTAACCTGTGTGTGGATGGGGTGGTGGGTTGAACAGGATGGGTAACCTGTGTGTGGATGGGGTGGTAGGATGAACAGGATGGGTAACCTGTGTGTAGCTGGGATGAACAGAATGCCACACCTGTTCCTGGGTAAGCAGGTAGGATGAACAGGGACATGGTTTTCGTTGTGATGACAGTGTCACACGGCAGTAGAAAGGTACAGACAGTGACATGCTGTTTGTTGTGTTGACAGTACAGGCAGTGACATGGCTCCTGTTGTGTTGACAGTACAGACAGCGACATAGTGTGTTGTGTTGACAGTACAGACAGTGACGTAGTGTGTTGTGTTGACAGGACAGACAGTGACATAGTGTGTTGTGTTGACAGGACAGACAGTGACATGGTGTTTGTTGTGTTGACAGTACAGACAGTGACATGGTGTTTGTTGTGTTGACAGTACAGACAGTGACATGGTGTTGTGTTTGACAGTACAGACAGTGACATGGTGTTTGTTGTGTTGACAGTACAGACAGTGACATGGTGTTTGTTGTGTTGACAGTACAGACAGTGACGTGGTGTTTGTTGTGTTGACAGTACAGACAGTGACATAGTGTTTGTTGTGTTGACAGTACAGACAGTGACATGGCTCCTGTTGTGTTGACAGTAAAGTGACATGGTGTTTGTTGTGTTGACAGTACAGACAGTGACATAGTGTGTTGTGTTGACAGTACAGTGACATGGTGTATGTTGTGTTGACAGTACAGACAGTGACATAGTGTGTTGTGTTGACAGTACAGACAGTGACATGGTATTTGTTGTGTTGACAGTACAGACAGTGACATGGTGTATGTTGTGTTGACAGTACAGACAGTGACATAGTGTGTTGTGTTGACAGTACAGTGACATGGTGTTGTTGTGTTGACAGTACAGACAGTGACAAGGTGTTTGTTGTGTTGACAGTACAGACAGTGACATGGTGTTGTGTGTGTTGACAGTACAGACAGTGACATGGTGTTTGTTGTGTTGACAGTACAGACAGTGACATGGTGTTTGTTGTGTTGACAGTACAGACAGTGACATGGCTCCTGTTGTGTTGACAGTACAGACAGTGACATGGTGTTTGTTTTGTTGACAGTACAGACAGTGACATGGCTCCTGTTGTGTTGACAGTACAGACAGTGACATGGTGTTTGTTGTGTTGACAGTACAGACAGTGACATGGTGTTTGTTGTGTTGACAGTACAGACAGTGACATGGTTTTTGTCATGTTGACGCACAGTGACATGGTTGTTGTGTTGACAGTACAGACAGTGACATGGTGTTTGTTGTGTTGACAGTACAGACAATGACATGGTGTTTGTTGTATTGACAGTACAGACAGTGACATGGTGTTGTGTTGACAGTACAGACAATGACATGGTGTTTGTTGTATTGACAGTACAGACAAGTCACATAGTTTTTGTCATGTTGACAGCACAGTGACATGGTTGTTGTGTTGACAGTACAGACAGTGACATGGTGTTGTGTTGACTGTACAGACAATGACATGGTGTTTGTTGTATTGACAGTACAGACAAGTCACATAGTGTTTGTTGTGTTGACAGCACAGTGACACAGTGTTTGTTATGTCGAGAGTATAGACAGTGATATGGGTTTTGTTGTTGTTGTTGTCAACAGTCGCGTGAACTGGAGGTGTCGGTGTACTGGCGTGACTGGCGACAGATGTGTGCTACCAAGTTCCTGCGGCTGGAAGACTTCCTTGACAACCAGCGGCACGGAATCACCATCCAC
Source organism: Conus betulinus (assembly GCA_016801955.1). Taxonomy (NCBI): domain Eukaryota; kingdom Metazoa; phylum Mollusca; class Gastropoda; order Neogastropoda; family Conidae; genus Conus; species Conus betulinus. The sequence continues at coordinate 5,897 of JADBJO010022145.1, read as the reverse complement.
ATGGAGCCCCAGGGCATTCTCTTTGCTGAGGTACATGTGTGTGTGTGTGTGTGTGTGTGTGTGTGTGTGTGTGTGTGTGTGTGTGTGTGTGCGCGCGTGCACACGTGAGTACATAAGAAGGGGGTTGGGGTTAAGACACAATATTTAGCTGACAGTTACCCCAAGATGATTGTGTTTGTGTTTGGATATGCAAGTACATGTTTGATGTGATGGTGTCATCAGCATTCAGAAGCACAGAACAACTTTTTTTTTTTTTCAGTCAAGTCCAGTCTATGCAAGTATGTGAGCAAGAACATGCATAGGACATGCTTGGTTTCAACATGATAACCTTGAGGATAGCAGATCTGGAACTACTAAGAAATCTGTTGGAACAAAATGATACAAGTTGTCTGTCTGTCTCTCTCTGTCTCTGTATGTGTGTGTGTGTCTCTCTCTCTTTTTCACAGCCTGTCATTTTTGGTATCTGGTCTTCTTTCCTTTCTTCATTGTTCCTTCCTTTCTTCTTGCTGAGTTGATTGCTCTTTTTTTTACCTTTCTGAAGATGATGCTAGTATTCCAACTGGATGTTCTGTGTGTGCTTTCAGATCACCTTTTTGAACCCAAACGTTATCGCGCAAACCAAAACTGCAGCGTCAGAGAAAGATCTTTCCCAAACACAAAGGTAGGTGAGGGGTAAAGAACACAGATCTAGACATAGAAGGGTGCGCTTGCTTTCAGCATAATTTATGCTCTGATTATGATTTTATGTTTCTTTCTTTACTTTTTCCTTGCTTATGATTAGTTGCTTATTGTTATTAGATTATAAATTCATAATTTAATCAGCATTTGTTTTACCTAATTATTTGAGGGGGTGTACAAAGTGGATGTGTGGTGCTGTGAATTGTCCACAGTCATGTAGAAGGGAGGGTCAGCTGGCACTGGCATTCACAGTGACTCTCCACTCAAGATGGAGAATTATAGTTTGAAACATTTCAGACTAGAATGTGTAGAGCTTTGCCGATGGCAGCCAATTCTGTCACAGCTGTCATCCTCAAAGGTGTGTTTTAATGGTCAGAGCTCCTCAAATAACCCCTGTGGGAACAAATGAAAGGGTCACCTGGGATGGTTGGAATAGGGTCCTTTGTTTTTGTTGTTTGCTAGTTTGGGTATCAAAATCTGGTGTCTGAGAATTGCAAGATGAGATTGTACAAGAATGGGATTTGCCAGTGGAAGGCAGAACTGCTGAGCATGGTCAGTTGTAATCATGCTGAAAATGCAAAGCATTCTTGGACAGGACATATTTAGCTGAAGGAACTGCTCAGAGCGAAGACATTTGTACAAAGAAATCGGTTCTCTTGAAATACTTATAAGTTGTTAGGAGAAATACTCTCAGTAGTTCATTCTTCATGTTCGGTCTTTTTTTTTTTCTTTTTTTTCACTGTTGTTTCCATGTCTGCTGATAATCTGAATCTGGCGTCTTGCAGGCAAGAACTTTTTACGTCCCAACCAGATGAACATCAATGTGGCAACCTGGGGTCGTCTGATGAAACGAGCAATGCCACAGAATGGAACTGACACCGATATCACAGTCCCCGCCGAAAAGATGACATCACCTGGTAAGCTGCTGTCTTCAACTTTCAGTTGGTAAAGGTGCACACATGTGTGTGCGTGCGTGCGCATGTGTGCATGCGTGTGTGCGTGCGTGTGTGAGTGTGTGTGTGTGTGTGTGTGTGTGTGTGTGTTTACTCTTTCATGACTCTGTACGTGAAAATGTGAGATGGAGGTGATGTCCTTTTGGGACTGCTGATAACTCTTACTGTGGTATGTGACTTTTCTGGAGTCAAGTCAAAGTGGTGTGTTGAGGGCTGTTGGGAAAAAAAGAAAGAAAAAGAAAGACATGGAGGTGGGATGTGGGGATTTGTATGTCATTTACATGCATTGGATTTCCATCGGTGCTTAGTGTTGACCTTCTCTAATGTCTGCATTTACATTGTCTGACTTGTGATGTACAGTGGGATGACTTGTGATGTACAGGGGGATCACTTGTCTTTCTTGTGATGTACAGTGGGATCACTTGTCTGTCTTGTGATGTACAGTGGGATGACTTGTCTGACTTGTGATGTACAGTGGGATGACTTGTGATGTACAGTGGGATGACTTGTCTGACTTGTGATGTACAATGGGATACAATGGACTTGTGATGACTTGTCTGACTTGTGATGTATGTAGTGGGATGACTTGTCTGACGACTTGTGATGTCTGACTTGTGATGTACAGTGGGATGATTTGTCTGACTTGTGATGTACAGTGGGGTGACTCGTCTGACTTGTGATGTACAGTGGGGTGACTCGTCTGACTTATGATGTACAGTGGGATGACTTATGATGTATAGTGGGGTGACTTGTCTGACTTGTGATGTATAGTGGGATGACTTGTCTGACTTGCGATGTACAGTGGGATGATTTGTCTGACTTGTCTGTCATGTACAGTGGGGATGACTTGTGGTGTACAGTGGGATGACTTGTGGTGTACAGTGGGGATGACTTGTGTACAGTGGGATGACTTGTGATGTACAGTGGGATGACTTGTGGTGTACAGTGGGATGACTTTGGGTGTACAGTGACTTTGGGTGTACAGTGGGATGACTTGTGATGTGATGTACAGTGGATGACTTGTCTGACTTGTGATGTACAGTGGGATGACTTGTGGTGTACAGTGGGATGACTTGAAGCGAGATCCATGCCCTCATCGGGGACCCCGGAGTCATTGCCTCCCACAGGGTCGGCTCTGTCTCTCGAACATTTCTCCCCATTTCTTAGCTAAGAATCAGGAACCGGGCACTCCTCGTCCGCCCTCATCATCCGCCCTCTGGCGGATATCCTGCAAGGGGGAAGAGCGGTGGAGACTTGGACCTGTGCCCTTCTAAGTGTCTGAGACACTACTGGAACTCTCGCACCCCAGGCGCTCCCCCCTAGATGTCTCCTTATTTTTATCAACCCCAGTAATAAGGAAGACATCTCGCCTGGCACGATCTGTAGGTGCCTCTCCTAGATGGTGAGATCTGCCTATGCCCACGCGTACTAGCATCTCCCTGTCCTATCTCCCCCGGGCCCATGAGGTCAGAGCGCTGGCCACTTCTGCAGCGTTCCAACACTCTGTCCACTTGCGCCGTCTCCTGGAGGCAGCCTTATAAACTTTTATTTCAGGGATATCCGCATGTCCAGGGCTGACGGTTCTACAGGGATCTCCTTTGTGGTGGCTGGCAGCTAATGCAGCTATATCGCTTAACCCCAAGAACCACTAGGGCACTTTACCCTCCTCCAATTCTTTTCAATTCTGCTATGGTCTGACATGGTATAGTATATGACGCCAAAATGGGGAGTTTGTATTATACTCCCTGTTTGGCTAGTATACTTACCATGTCAGACTCTAATGCCCGCCCTACCTTCCCCTCTAGCGCCAAGGTTCTCGGGATTCACCAGCCGCTGTGGCGAAGTGGTTAGCGTCTCGGACTCCCGGCTGGGAGGTCATGGGTTCGAATCCCATCAGAGTCATGTGGGTTTTTTCTGCCCCCGACCGGCTCCTACCCAGAGTTGAGTTTGCTGCAGACTCAGTTGGGAAGACTGGGACCACACAGCCGAGTTTCATCCACTTAATGGATGCGTTTCTGAGAGTGTTGCTCAAATTTCCTGACCAGCACTGCAGGTGCCTGTATCTCTCGGGCCTGGTTGACGCCGGGATATATTATGAAAGGAAGCGTAGAGAACAGCCCTGTCATGTAGTCTCAGACCAAAATGGAAATCCGTAGCATCATCTTAATCATCCCCCCATTCTCATCGATCAGCATTAAAAAAAAAAAAATGTCAAGTTCTGTGGCCCTTCATGTCCTGTTCCCATGGTGACCTCAATTTCGATGTCCTCTTCACGTCTGTGGTCTTGTTTGGTTCCGTCGGGGTCACTGGTATCGGCGACTCCATGGGGGCTGTCGTTGGACGGACGTGGTGGTGCCCTCCGGGGGGAGAGCTCACTTACGCCGGCTCCGCGACTAAGCAATTATTGTCGTCAGTATGAGGCTTAGTAGGTGGTGTCCTGCGTATGCTAGACAGAACAGGCGCCACTGAACACCACCGAAGTGACTTGGCAGCAGAGCAGTGTCTCCTCCGGTGGGTTGCCTCTTGACGACTTGACATTAACTGCTCCCTGTGGATTGCTGGCGCCGGGGGCTGCGGCTGGGCCGACTGGGCTGTAGCTGTGGACGGGGGTGTCGAGGTGAGCGGCGTGGGTGCACTGCCTCTGAAGTCGTGCAGAGGTTGGACAGCCAAAAAAAAAAAAAAAAAAAAGGTTCTCGGGGTTCTTCAGGGAAAGTGCATGCTATGTGTAACGTGTCATCCATACCAACAGCCAAACCCAGTGCTCCACAAGGTGGCGCAGGCCTGGCTGAATGAGGAACAGGAAGCAGCTACCGGCTTTCTTCCTTTGGCGGAAGTGGGGTGGGTGTCATGTGACTGTCTATTACTGCATTAGCCACAAAAAATTCAGCCTGGCAGAGCTGACTAACTGCCGTAGAATGCTATGGTCTGACATGGTAAGTATACTACCCAAACAGGGAATATAATACAAACTCCCCATGTTGATTGGGTGACATGGAAGTGTGTCTGTGTCTAGGATCATTTCACCACACTGCTGTGGACCCCTGTTGATTAGGTGACATGGAAGTGTGTGTGTCTAGGATCATTTCACCATGCTGCTGTGGACCCCTGTTGATGGGTGACATGGAAGTATGTCTGTGTCTAGGCATCATGTCAGCTGACCGAGGACCGCCCATCACAGAGATGACCTTCCGACCTCCGACGCCCCCTGGCAGACCTTCCCAGCACAAGTCAGAGCACGTGGCCACGTTTGACGCGTCTCCTGACAAGAAAGCAGGGTCCCAAGAACAAGAAATTCAGGTAGGTGGACAGGTGTGTGTGTGTGTGTGTGTGTGTGTGTGTGTGTGTGTGTGTGTGTGTGTGTGTGTGTGTGTGTGAGAGAGAGATAAAGAGCGAGTTGTTTGCTTATGTTAGTTGAACATTGGGGGTCAGCCAGTGTATTGATCCTGACAAAACAGTGCCTGGTAACAGTGTTTCAAAAGGAGAAGGATGGAGAGTTGGGTCAGTGTGAAGGTAGGAAGGGATGGATATAGTTGGGTTGCGGAGGTAGGAAGGGATGGAGAGTTGGGTCATGGAGGTAGGAAGGGATGGAGAGTTGGGTCATGGAGGTAGGAAGGGATGGAGAGTTGGGTCATGGAGGTAGGAAGGGATGGAGAGTTGGGTTATGGAGGTAGGAAGGGATGGAGAGTTGGTTCGCGGAGGTAGGAAGGGATGGATAGTTGGGTCGTGGAGGTAGGAAGGGATGGAGAGTTGGGTCATGGAGGTAGGAAGGGATGGAGAGTTGGGTCATGGCGGTAGGAAGGGATGGATAGTTGGGTCGTGGAGGTAGGAAGGGATGGAGAGTTTGGGTCATGGAGGTAGGAAGGGATGGATAGTTGGGTCGCGGAGGGTAGGAAGGGATGGAGAGTTGGGTCATGGGGTAGGAAGGGATGGAGAGTTGGGAAGGGATGGAGAGTTGGGTCATTGAGGTAGGAAGGAATGGAGAGTTGGGTCAGTTTTGGGGTAGGAAGGGATGGAGAGTTGGGTCAGTGTGGAGGTGGGGATGGAGAGTGGCTTTGCAGATATCAGAAAAAACAAGACACCACACAAAAACACAGCAATGAAAAGAAAAATCACAGAGTGAGGAACAGAATGTATGCGAAATCTGCGCTAAGCTCGTGCTGATACCTGTTAGTGTTACCCAGACGAGAACCAAAGCAAAGGCATAGACATGGGGAGGTAACTGTTTTGTTTGCGGATTGATGAGGATTACAGAACTCGCACGTTATA
>JADBJO010022144.1:0-28387 GCA_016801955.1 Conus betulinus | reverse complement strand
AGGTGACTTCGTGGTTCGGTCATTAAACAAGGGATTTATTAAGGGAGAAATGTCAATAACTCAAAAGGAGAGAATAATAATTTTGCATACCTAAAAATGAAAAACCTTGGGAATATTTAAGAAATTGGAGACCAATCTCACTCCTGAACGTTACATATAAAATTGGATCAATGTGTATAGCAAACAGGATGAAAAGGGTTATATCTAAATTAATCCATGAAGATCAAACTGGATTTATATCAGGAAGATACATTGGAGATAACATTCGAATTTTGTATGACTTAATACATTATTTAGAAAATGAAAACATGCTAGGTCTATTGATTTTTCTTTGATTTCGAAAAAGCTTTTGACTCAATTAACTGGAACTATATGGAAAAAGTTTTGAATGCATTTGGCTTTGGTGAAGATATAATTAAATGGATACATACCTTCTATACTAACATCAAGTCCTACGTGATCGTGAATGGAAAAATTTCAAAAAGCTTTGTAGTAGCCAGAGGATGCCGGCAAGGAGACCCAATATCGCCATATTGTTTTGTTCTGTGTGCTGAGGTATTAGCATGCCAAATCCGTGAAGATAAAGAAATTAAAGGAATTCAGATATCAGATACAGAATTTAAAGTAAGCCAATTTGCTGATGACACCTCATTTACGTTAGAGGGAGATCAAAAGTCAATGAAAGACTGTTCAATACTCTAGAGGAATTTGAAGAATTCTCAGGCCTAAAGTTGAATTTTGAAAAAAAACTATGAATGTATGTTAGGTAAAAATAAGAAATCAGATATCAGATACTTAGCTAATAAGCGCATGATATGGAATCCCCCCAAATTTAAGATACTTGGGCTCTGGTTTTACTACTGACCTATCGCATTTAACAGAAATCAATACAGCAAGCAAATATGTCGAAGTACAAACCTTGTTTAAAAATCTGGTCTAGAAGGATCTGTACACCACTGGGAAGAGTAGCCCATCTTAAAATCGCTTATATTATCAAAATTAGTATACTTATAGATATTATTGCCAAATCCACCAGATGATTATATATTAAACAATTACAGAAAATGTGTTTTGAGTTTGTGTGGGATAAAAAACCAGATAAAATAAAATGAATTTATTCAGTTCATAATGTCAAAAATGGAGGCATTGGAATTCCAAATATGCAAGCCTTTATTCAGGGTCTGAAATTGTCTTGGATAAGAAAACTGATGATAGGCAATTCAAAATGGAAGAAATTAATGAAAAGCTCATATCCAGAAAGTGATCAGTTTTAAACCATGGTGCTAAGAGATTTACAAATATAAATATAATCAGTTTTGGAAAGACGTATTTAATGCTTATGATAAATTAAACACTAATGTTGAATTAGATAACAACAAAGAGATGTCTGCTGAACCCATATTTTTCAACAACAAATTCAAAATAAATAACAGTCATTTTCTTTTTTAAAACTTGGAACCTAAAAAATGTATACCTTGTGAAAGATGTTTTAAAAGAAAGTGGAGAGTTTCTAAAACATGACGAAGTTTCAGAAAAGTGGGGTCTAACAGTAAATTATCTTAACTACTTTGGTTGCATTCAAGCAATCAAAGAATATGTCAGAAAAAGAAATATAATCTTCGAAAATAACTGTAGTAATGAAAATAATAAATCAGTACAAATAATATCTGGAGTACATAAAGGAACAAAGATTTTTTACAGTTTACTCTTAGAAAAACATGTAATATTCGACAAAAAAAGCCTTTATGAAGTGGGAAACTCGATTAGCCATATATATTAATTGGGAGACTGTTTTAAAAAAGATTAATAAAATAAAAGAAATATAGCTTAAATGGTTTCAGTTGAAACTGTGTCATGGAATTTTAGTGTCAAATATCCTATTACAAAAAATGGGAGTAACTGATAATGATAAATGCAACTTTTGTTGCAATGAAAGAGATACTGTGCAACATTATTTATGGTACTGCCCATTCTCCCAGATGTTTTTGGAAAGATTTTGAAAAAAAAGAAGAGAGAAGTGCAGTAACTGTGAAAGATTATCATTTAATGTGAATTAATTTTATTTGGCACAGACGATACAACACTAACTGAGAGATACTTTTGATCTAATTATTTTATGGGCAAAATTCTTTATTTATAAGTGCAGGATAACTCATATAAAACCAAAACTGGAAATATTTTTGACTGAGTTAACCTGTAGGTATACACTGGAAAAATATGTACATGTATTAAATATGTGTTACTATGATTTTAAAAAGAAGTGGCTACCATACTCAGGACTATTGTTGGAGGGATAGCAATCAATATGGATGATCCTTCAATACACTGTATAGATGCTGTGTTTAAAAATTAAAAATAAAAGGGGGGGGGGGGGGGGGGGGGGGGGGGGGGGGGGTCCATACATATTGAATATTACTGACATATGCTATGAACAAAGAATTCAAAACATGATTTTGTGTTGCTGTATGAGGACCTTGTAGAAAACACCCGTTGCATTAACATTATAATTTTTGTATTTGTACGTATATAGTGTTTATGAAAAAAGTACTCTTTTTGTTTTGTGGAATACTGAAATGTTATTGCTGGATACTCATTTTGGAAAGAAAAGAACCTTCATCGCAAGGTGAAAAAAAAAAGAAAAAAAAAAGAAAGCACTGTAAGAATAAAATGTCAATGAAAGTGCAAGTTACTAGGTGTTCGCTTTAAGGTAACTTAAACATAAAAGAAAAACAACAGAAGATAAAATAAACGCATTTCAGCGTAAAAAAAAAAAAAAAAAGACTCCATGGAATGTGATGTCCTCAGCCTTCATGAGGATGAAGACACTGATGAAGAAGAAGAAAATCTCCTCAAATCAGTGTTGCAACCCCTGACTCAAAAAAGACAAAGTGGGGAATCATAAGGGTACCAGCATAGCAGAGGACTTGACAGTGACCAACTACAGGTTCTATGAAGTGCCGTGGACCCATTCAGCAACGATGTCTGCCTAGACCAGCACTGGAAAGATATTAGCCAAAGTTAAGAACAGTGTCATTGTGAGACTGACTATCCACACGGATTTGGATCAAGTTTTCAAGTGAGCCATGTCACCAGCAAATGTTAGCATGGCAGAGGATGTGTTGGTGTTGTCATTGTCAGGAAAAGAGAGAAAGAAAAAGTGACAAAAAAAAGAGAGATAAAAGGAATGGTGGAACATTCTCTGTGTGTGGGGGGAGGAGGAAAAAAGTGTGTAATTAAGCAGGGCTGGATCAAATGACTTTACTCGAAAGAAAAAGTGAGTAAAATAATTTTTCAAAAAGTTTTGTGAAAAAAAAAATGATTTAAGATGTCAGCATAACAACGGTATAATGACAATTCAACAGCAAAAATTGAAATTGAATGTCGTTTAAAAAAAAAAATGGAGAGGGGGGAGGGGGGGGGTGGAGGACAAAATAAAGAGAGGAGGTTGGGGGTGGGAGTGGAGTTGTGGAATGGGTCCACTGTTGAGGGTTGGAGGAAGGACAGGAGGGAGTGATTTTTTACTTTTTGTTACTTGTTGTTATTTGTTTGTCAGTAGGTGCACACACAGTGTACACATGCCCATGTGTATACACACATATACACATACACCCACACATACAAATACACATGGATGCAGACTAAAGACCGCCCTAGACAAGACCCTCCACCACGAAACAAGCCAGATTTCGCCAAGACAAGACAGATCACGCACGGACCAAATCGCCACCATGAGAATTATCATTGAGCAGTCTCTGGAGTGGCAGACCCCCCTGTATGCGGTATTTGTGGATTTCCAGAGGGCATTTGACAGCGTCGACAGAGATACCATCTGGAAACTCATGCATCACTACGGCTTCCCCACCCAAGTTTGTTGCCATCATCCAGCAACTTTACGAAGATGCCACATGCCAGGTCGTCCATGACGGGAAGCTAACGAAGCCCTTCACTATACAAACCGGCGTCCCTCAGGGGTGTCTACTTTCGCTGACAATTTTTCTGATGGTCGTTGACTGGATAATGCGGCAAGAGGACAGGAATCCAGTGGACTTTCACCAAGCAACTGGAAGACCTGGACTTCACAGACAATATCAGCCTTCTCTCCCACAAACAGCAAGATGCACAAGAGAAGCTGCTGTGCTGGGTAGCAGAAGAAGCAGGAAGAGACAGGCCTCCAAATCAACACAAGCCAATGAGAGTCAACAACCAGCAATGAGACCCACTACAACTGCAGCAGCAAGACATCATCATTGAAGTTGACAAGTTTGTCTACCTCGGCAGTGTGGTCAGCAAAGATGGAGGTACAGATGAAGATATCAAGAGCCCACATCAATAAAGCCAGACACATCTTTATTACTCTACGACCTATCTGGAATCCTCTGCCCTCTCACTCCACAAGATCAGAATCTTCAACTCAAATGTGAAATCTGTCCTTCTATATGGTTCTGAAATGTGGCGAACAACAAAGATAAACATCCACAAACTCTAAACATTTATCAACAGGTGTCTGCGAAACATTGCGAACATCAAATGGCCAGATGTTATTGCCAACACAGAACTGTGCAACAAGACCAAGCAAGTTCCAATAGAATCAGAAATCAGAAAACGAAAGTGGGATGGATTGGCCACACCCTCAGAAAGTCTCCATCCAACATTGCAAGACAAGCCTTTGAATGGAACCCTCGGGGGAAAAGAAAAGTGGGAAGACCAAGACAGACATGGCAAAGGAGTACTGACACTGAATTGAAGGCCACCACCATGACATGGGCCGAGCTGAAGAGGATCTCCCTAACCCGTGTCCGCAGAAAGAGTGTAGTTATGGCCCTATTTCCCAGGGAATTCAGAGGACTAAGTCAAGTCACACATGGATGCATGTGGCACTCATAATTAGGTGTTAATGCACGCACACGCGTGCGTGCACACACACACACACACACACACACAACACAGCAGAAGAGAGAGAGAAAAAGGTGGGAGAGAGAGAGAGAGAGAGAGAGAGAGAGAGAGAGAGAGAGAGAGTGCTAGTCAATCTGTATCAACACATATACACACGTAAAGATATACAAGCACATACTTTCGGAAATACAAGCACATGTGCACACTGACGCACGGTTACACACACACACACACATACACACACGCACACACACATGCACACACACACACACACACACACTATACTTTTAAACATGTACTATTTGCATGGCTGAATTACAGCTACAGTCAATGAATCTTTTATACTCATACATTTTTTTTCCTTTTTTTTTAGTAAACAATAAACAAGTAGGGTAACTCTTGCTATTTTATCATTGCTTGGTATTAAATACATGAAGAAGACATGATAGTTTTGAATGAGAAAAAAAAAACACAAATAGCAGAAATTAGGAAAACAAAACTAGAAGGTATTATTTTAAGATCCAAAGAAGGATGAGTATCTCAAGGAGAGAAAATCAATAAATACTTCTGTTCTTTAGTAAAAAGACATTTTGTAAGCAAATGAATGTTAAAATTGATGACAGATGACGGTCGAACACTATTCGAAAGAGATGAGATACTGCAGGAGACAAAATCCTTTTTTCAGAAATTATATAAACAAAAAGAATCCCGGGAAAATAACTTTGATAATTATATACACAGTTTGCCGAAGTTATCTGAAACAGAATCTGAAAACCTGGAAGGGTTGATAACTAAAGTATAAGCATCAGAAGCATTAAAAAGCATGCAAAATGATAAAAGCCCAGGTACAGATGGAATGACAGTGAATTTCTTTAAGTTTTTCTGGAGACAATTAGGTGACTTTGTCGTTCGGTCCTTAAACGAGAGATTAATTAAGTGGGAAATGTCAATAACTCAAAAGGAGGGAATAATAATTTTGCATGCCTAAAAATGAAAAACCTAGGCAATATTAAACAATTGGAGACTGATCTCACTCCTGAATGTTACATACAAAATTGGATCAACATGTATAGCTAACAGGATGAAAATGGTTATATCTAAATTAATCCATGAAGATCAAACTGGATTTATATCAGGAAGATACAATGGAGATAACATTCGAATTTTGTATGACTTAATACATTAATTAGAAAATAAAAACAGCCAGGTTTACTTATTTCTATTGATTTCGAAAAAGCTTTTGACTCTATTAACTGGAACTATATGGGAAAAGTTTTGAATGCATTTGGCTTAGGTAAGGATATAATTAAATGGATACATACCTTCTATACTAATATCAAGTCCTACATGATTGTGAATGGAAAAATTTTGAAGAGCTTTGCAATAGCCAGAGCATGCCGGCAAGGAGACCCAATATTGCCATATTTGTTTGTTATGTGTGCTGAGATATTAGCATGCCAAATCCATGAAGATAAAGAAATTAAAGGAATTCAGGTATCAGATACAGAATTTAAGGTAAGCCAGTTTACTGACGACACCTCATTTACATTAGTGGGAGATCAAAAGTCATACAAAAGACTATTTAATACTCTAGAGGAATTTGAAGAATTCTCAGGCCTAAAGTTGAATTTTGAAAAAAAACTATGAATGTATGGTTTAGGTAAAAAATAAGACATCAAATATCAGATACTTAGCTAATAAGCGCATGATATGGAATTTCCCCCAATTTTAAAACACTTGGGCTCTGGTTTACTGCTGACCTATAGCATTTAACATAAAATCAATACAGGAAGCAAATTTGTTGAGTACAAACCTTGTTTAAAATCTGGTCTAGAAGGATCTGTACACCACTGGGAAGAGTAGCCATCTTAAAATCACTTATATTATCAAAATTAGTATTTTACAGGTGCTGGACATGAAGCAAAAAAAAAAGTACCTGTAAAGGACCTATACAGACCTCAGGTCATTTCAAAATGGCCTTCGCCTACTTGACTTAAGAGTATAAAACTGCATAAAGAATTCTTCTATCTTCCACTCAGCTGCTTCACAGCCTGTGCAAAAGGCATTGTGCACAGTGTGTAGTCCACATGGCTGTCTTTGAGGTCATAGTAGATGGTGTTATAGACAGTCCACTTAGCACTGGGTCCATCCATGCCATACTGTAAAAAAGTCACTCTTTTTCAGACTGAAATCTTTGAAGGCAGACTGAATCTTGTCCGTTATGTCCCTCCCCTTAGCATGGCCCCAAATCTCTGATGTCAAATAATGCATTTTAACAACATAATCCTGCCAGATGCAGATCATAAAGTCCAATTGCTTCATGTGGTTCTGCTTGTTCAAAGACTTGTCAAAGAGCAAAACATATCCAAGTTGAGTGGGAAGCCTTGACATTCTTTTGCAGCAGTTCAGAAAATCGGGGTTCAAACCCAAATGTTGTCAGGTATCAGCATCTTGTTTCCCCATATTCAAGTCCGGCAGCTATGTCACTGTCTGGGAACACTGATCTGAACAATTCTCAACTCTGTTCAGATGATTTATAATTGTAGTGGCAGTCAACAACTTTCAATGCCCACATCACTTCAGACTTTAACAGATTGTTGTCAAGATTGCTGCTAACCCTATAGCTCTGTGGCTGGACTTGAGCTGATGGACATTCACTGCTGGCACTACTAGTGCTGCTACAGGCACTGAAGTGACTGTACTTGACACTTTACTTTTTGTTGTACACAGACACAGAAGGAATGAAAAATCAGTCATGCTGCATCTGGTATCTGTCTTGAATTTTCATTCATTTTTTCTGATGTCTGTCACTCTTAGCATTCTGCCTAGGAACACTCTTGCCCAACGATGCCAGTTTTAATGGAACTCCACAAAGAAGGCTGTGTGCAGTATGCTTGTAATTTGAATTCTTTCTAACCCACTCACACAAATCCTTCGAAGTTAACTATGTGTCTTGAAAACAACACTTCAATGGCATTCAGAAATTTCAGTGCAGCATATGAACACAATCTTTTAATCAGATAACACATCTATCAATAGCAGGTCACCCACAATGCACAAGAATGGCAAAGTCAAAACTTTCTTTTTGAGTGCTGAGACACGCAGCATGTAGCTGTTGTCCGACGCCATTCATGATAATTATTGGCAAGCTCAGAAGCCGCCATGTTCTAAACCTATAGATATTAATCGTAAACAGTTTTTTTTTCTAACTTACTTTTAAAAAGATTTCCTGTACAATGAACACTATATTTTCACAATAGAATGTTCTAATGAACATTGACTTGGCAACATGCCATGAACATTAGCACCGCGACTTTGTGCCCAAAGACTCTACCTCAGCCTCAGAAAAATGTTCCAGCTTATGAGTGATATCAGCCACATTGCAACATCATGCCAGGCTTGATTTTTCATCTGCTACAGTACTATATTTGCTCAGGCTGCAACTTGCTAAATTATGTTTTTAATTGTCAAGGTCTCTTTCAGTTTCTTTATCTCATTTTTCAATTAGAAAGGACTGAACAGTACCTTTCACAAATTAAAGAAGCTCCTGATAATTTAAAAGGACAGACTTGCTGAATTAAAAGCACTTAAAAGGCCTGTTGACCAAAATCAATTCATAAGGACTTAAAAGGACTTAAAAGGCCCCTACGAATCCTGGCATACTTATGGATATTATTGCCAAACCCACACCAGATGATTATATTAAAACAATTACAGAAAATGTTTCTTGTTAAGAAGTGGTTTTCTTTGGAGAGTTGTTCCCCTTGAGTGGTAAAAAAGAAGGTTCTGGAATGGAAGACAATGTATTTTGATTTGGTTCTAGTTTACTATTTTTATACCTTGTATATAAAAATCTTGTTGGGAAAGTTACTAGAAATAATTATTTTGTGGGGTTGAAATTAATTAATTTAAGGAAAGAATAACTAAGTTCCCCAACCTACCTCCTGTTTCCTGACAAGTTCCACATCCTATTCCTCTTCTTTGACATAGCAAGTACCTTTGCATTTTGACCGGCTGAAGAGAGGAGGAAACACATTGTCTCTCTAGAGGAAAAACAAAGTTGACAAAGTGGTCTTTTAATTCAAGGTTAGTAAGTTGTAGTAAGATTATAAGTAGATTAGACTAAAAAGTAAGCCTGTATATTGTTACTGATCATATTATAAATTGGACTTGTCTGGATACTGGTCAAGTTGGTATGTTGAACCGGTTAAGCTTCCCATGTGTTTCCTGGTCAGTTCCACCAATGCTGGCTCTGGAGCTGCGAGCAGTTTTGGTTTTCCAGGGGAGGCCACTCCAGACCTGACCAGGCTGCTCCAGACAGTACGGAGAGTGGAAGAGGTGGACGAGGAGCCCATCTCTAGGTCCAAGGACAGTCGCAGAGTTCAAGCCAAAATGCCGCAACAATGCCAGGACCCAGCGAGGGACTCTGTGACTGTCCTTGGACCTAGAGATGGGCTCCTCGTACACCTCTTCCACTCTCCGTACTGTCTGGAGCAGCCTGGTCAGGTCTGGAGTGGCCTCCCCTGGAAAACCAAAACTGCTCTGTAGCTCTAGAAAATACATGGGAAGCCCAACCGGTTCAAACATACCAACTTGACCAGTATCTAGACAAGTCCAATTCATAATATAATCAGTAACAATATACAGGCTTAGTTTTTTAGTCTAATCTACTTATAATCTTACAACAACTTACTAACCTTGAATTAAAAGACCACTTTGCCAACTTTGTTTTCCCTCTAGAGAGACAATGTGTTTCCTCCTCTCATCAGCCGGTCAAAATGCAAAGGTACTTGCTATGTCAAGAAAAAAGGAAATAGGATGTGGAACTTGTCAGGAAACAGGAAGTAGGCTGGGGAACTTTGTTATTCTTTCCTTAAATTAATTTCAACCCCACAAAATAATTACTTCTAGTAACTTTCCAAACAAGATTTTTATATACAAGGTATAAAAATAGTAAAACTAGAACCAAATCAAAATACATTGTCTTCCATTCCACAACCTTCTTTTTTTACCACTCAAGGGGTATAACTCTCCAAAGGAAACAACTTCTTAACAAGACTAAAATTACAGTTACTTCCCTTGAATTGTGTTTGCGTAGACCAGCCCGCTGTCACGCAGTCTACAATGGCATTGTCATATTTAACTGACTTGCCACAATCAATACTTAAAGTAGTTATTTGTGTTGCTTCAATGTCTGTTCTACAATCCATAAAATTTGCACATACCATTTTGAACAACTTTCTTGTGAATGAAATATGCCATCTTATTCATGTTTTGATATGTAAAGGAACGGATGTCATCTTCTGTTGGAGTCCCATCGCGTTGTGATATTTGGAGTAATCAGCCTGCTGATAGATGCGCAAAGAGAGGAGCCAGAAATGAAAAGTGTGCCGTGGTACTGAATATACCTTTTTCTTAACCCCTTGGCTGCCCCTGTCACGGATATTTCCGTGACATTTCCGTGTGCAAAAATCTGCCGTAAGCACGGAAAAATCCGTGATCATCATCGTATGAATTTTCCTATCTTATTTTTAGTTTGGGGTTTCCCAATTCACACCAGTAAGAAAGGTCCGATATGTCCTGCGATGAATATTCGTGAGTGAAAGAATCCAACGAGGCAGACAAGTCAGGTCAGTTTGGGCTGTTACCGATACCACCCCCTGCCGATTTTCACATGAGTTCAACATGGCTGAAGAAGAACCACGAGCGGGGGACCAAGTGGCGTCAAAAGAAAGCCTGCACCAAAAAAACTACAGCGAGTTTGTACAGCTGGCACACACCTCACGGGTCAGTTGATTGTGGCCAAGCCAGAAGTGTCACAAAGGTGGGGGCCAAGCGGTGGAAAAGGTGGAACGGTTAGACGCATAGTTCTATTGTTCTTGTTACGAGTGTGCTGATATGAATGGGTTTTGATTCACATGGCAAGGTGCCAGAAAACAGAAAGACTCACATGGTCGGGGCGTGGGGTTGTTGGGATTAAGTGGCACTTTTGTATGAGTTTGTTTCTGATTTAACTATCTATGTGTCGTGGGGTTGTGTGGGATGTGTTTGGTTGTGTGTGTATCAAATGGTTTTTGAAGGAGATACTTGAACAAGGCCTGGAGTGAGAAAGGAAGTAATGGTGCTAGTGCTATTGGTGTTGTTGTGTGGTGTGTTGGTGTGTGTGTGGGGAGAGAGAGAGAGGAGCGGTGATGGAGAGAGGGAGAGAGAGGGGCGAGAAGGAGGAGAGGAGGCGGTGTGGAGAGGGGAGGCAAACTGAGAGAGAGGGGGAGGAGGAGGGAGTTGAAGGAGAGAGAGAGGGAGAGGAGGAGCAGCGGGGAGCGGGGGATTTTGATTTTTGGAGGGGAGCGATGGCGACGGGAGGAGAGGGAAGGTGGGAGGGGCATGAGAGGAGAGGGGCCGGAGAGCGGAGGGGGAGAGTATAGAGAGCGAGCGGGGGAGGGAGGATGAGTGATGTGGCGAGAGACGGGAGGGGCATGACGGAGGGAGAGAGGGGGAAGGCTGCTGTTGGAGGATGAGGAGAGGGAGAGACGAGAGAGAGTTGGAAGGGAGAGGATGGGAGGAGAGCGTGAGACGGGGACCGAGAAGAGAGGAGGGAGGAGAGAGGAAGGCGCAGTGAAGGAGGGGGAGAGATGAGAGGACGCGGGAGGGAGGGGAAAGGGGGGGAGGAGGGAGAGAGAGAGAGAGGAGAGAGAGGAGAGAGCGACGAAGGGGGAGGAGAGAGAGAGATGGAGGGAAGAGGAGAGAGAGAAGAAGAAGGAAGAAGAGAGGGGCGAAGGAGAGCGAGAAGTAGAGAGAGGGGAAAGAGGAAGGAGGAAGAAGAGAGGAGGGAGAAGAGAGAAGAGAGAAGAAGAAGAGAAGAGAGCAGGAGAGAGAGAGGGGAGGTAGAGAGGAGAAGAGAGAAGAGAAGAGGAAGGAGGAGAAGAGGAAACGAAGAGGAGAGGAGGAAGAAAGAGGAAGGAAGAGGAGTAGGAGAAGAAGGAAAGCGTAGAGAAGGACCAGAGGAAGGGATGAAGAGAAGAAGAGGAGAGAAGGGGAGAGAAGGAGAACCAGACCGAAGACAGACGAGAGAGAAGAGAGAGGGACCAGGAACAAGAAGAGAAAGCCTAAAGACTAGACAAGAGAGAGAAGACAGCAGGGACAGAGAAGAAGGAGGAAGGAAGGGGGGAAGGCAGGGAGAGAAGAAGGAAGAAAGAAGGAGATGAGAGGGGGAGGAGAGAGAGAGTGGAGGGAAAGGAGAGAGGGAGAGACAAGAGACGGAGAGACCAGGAGAGAGGGAGAGTGAGAGAAGAGTGAGAGGAGATTGAAGAAAAGGTGGAGAGAGAGAGATGAGGAAGTGTGTTTGTTTGTGTGGTGATGTGTGTGTGGTCGGTGTGTGAACATGGACTTTTGATTTTAGGCCGCAGGTGTTGTGGCAGAAGGACGGTGGACCAGAGGGTAGAGGACAGGGAGCTGCGCACCAGAGGTGAGGGGAGAGGTTGTTGTGTTGTGGCCAGCCCTTTGTGCCAACTAACAACACCCAGCCAGACAAGAAACACACACACAGCAAGTTGGATTTTCTGACGTTCCAGCTGCAAGTCATCAGAGCGACCTCCTGTATGGCGACAATCCAGCATCACAAGCAGCTCTAACCCGTTCTTCTGAAGAAATTGCTATGACTGACGGAGAGGGCACTTTCCCCACTACCTTAGAAAAAAGACTGGGGCGGGGTGGAGGGATTGGTTTTTGGGTGTGTGGGGGGTGGTGGGGTTTTGGGGAGGGAAATATGATTATGTAGATATGTGTGTGATTTTATCATCATTGTGTTTGTGTTGTGTGGTCATAATACTGGTGGATAACAGAAGAAGAAAAGCAACAGTGACACATAAATTTCTTTCTGAACCTCCAAACAACCTAGATATAGCTGTGGACATGTATCTGGTCAATTTGAAAACTTTGGATTTATATTTTTCACATAAGGTAAGGAAATACATTTTTCCTTATAATTCTTTTGTTTTCTAACAATAATTCACTGTTTTTGTTTCACACTAATATGATAGTATGTTTAGAAATTGAGTGAAAAACACATACACCTATTTCATTGACATAAACTTTTGCAGTGTTCTTGAATGTGATTGAAAATTGTTATCAAAAGATAGTGTTCAATTCCTTTCAGAAAAGTATAGGTTTCATACACTTTTGTTCAGTAGTTTTTGAGCCAGAATTTTCTTTTAATTATTACCCTTCGCGACTAAAAAAGGCTTGGCAAACTGTTGTCTCAGAGCTTTAAAAGGGTGTGGCAGGCAAAAAAAAATATGTTGCTTGCTGTGGCTGATAAAAATACTCATTTAATCAATTATGAACGTGTAAACAGCATTCCTCATTTACAAGTGAAAAAATATATGTACCAATACTGAAATTTCATTTCAATATTTTATGAATGAAAAATTGATGCTTTAAAAACTAAATATACAAACGAAGCAAAATGTATTTGTGGAGAATGAAGAATACCAGCAAGCATTTGCTGTTTGACTGTTTACCTCTTCAAGCTCATTTAATGCCCATTTTCAGGCATGTCTTCGTGTGATGTCTTTTCAGATTTAAAGTTTGCCTTCAATGTTGTTTTCATCTTTAATTTGTAGTCCAGTTAAGCATTTACTGTAAGATTATTTGCAGGTATGCTGTAGAGATGTAGAGAGGGACTTACATGCATTTAGATAACCACTTTATGCATACACTTACATAGTCACAGACATTCATGCATCTCTCCTCTCTCTCTCTCTGTGTCTAATATCACAGATGTGAACAGACGCAAAACTGAAGTACTACTACTACTGCTACTCACACAAACACACACCACACACACACACACACACAGCGGTCCTCACCATTGAGTGAGTCTCCATTTTCAGCTTTGATCTCTGTGATGAGGTACACATTGATGTTAGAGGCTGGGGATCCGCTAGCTGCTTTCACATCCACCTGACATCACACACACACTGACATCACTTTCCACAGTAACACTGGTGTGTCACATCCACCTGACATCACACACACACTGACATCACTTTCCACAGTAACATTGGTATCAGCAATTTTCCCAAAAACACACACACATGTGTAAATAAAGTTCAATGAATAATATTTCCTCTCTGTGCCATTGTGACACACATTATTAGTTTTCCTAAAGACACACATAGATGTGTAAACAGAGTCCAATGAATAATATATTTCTATGTATCATTGTGACACATATCATCAGTTTTCCAAAAGACACACAAGTTAGGAGTACATAAAGTTCAATGCATAAAATGTTTTAGTGGTATTGTGACACACATTATATTCCAAATCAAATGTACAGGCCAAATAGCAAAATCATTACAAGGTGATTGTGATTCCCCTAGCAGACAACAGAACAGGAACAAACCAGAGATCTTTTCTCTTCTTGGCTGATGGGTAGTGGCACAAACATACTCTTATGTCAACATGTTCCTTCAATGGATCAACAAAGAAACATTTTTTTTTTTTTTTTTTGCTGTCTCAACCTCTGCGCCATCTCAGAGGCAGTGCACCCACGCCGCTCATTCCGACACCCCCGTCCACAGCCGCAGACAGACCGATCGGCCCTGCTGCAGCCCCGGCACCGGCAATCCACAGGGAGCAGTCAATGTCAAGTCGTCAAGAGGCAACCCACCAGAGGAAACACTGCACTGCTGCTGAGTCACTTCGGTGGTGTTCAGTAGCGCCTGTTCTGATCTAACATATGCAGGACACCAGCTACTAAGCCCCCTACTGACGACAATAATGCTTCGTCGCGGAGCCGGCGTGAGTGAGCTCTCCCTCTGGAGGGCGCCATCATGTCAGTCCAACGATAGCCCCCATGGACTCGCCGCGACACCGGTGACCCCAACGGAACCAAACCAAGACCATAGACGTGGAGAGGACATCGAAACTGAGGTCGCCATGAGAGCAGGACATGAAGGGCCACGGAACCTGAGACATTTTTTTTATGCTGATCGATGAGAATGAGGATGATTAAGATGATGCTATGGATTTCCATTTAGGTCTGAGACTACATGACAGGGCTGTACTCTACGCTTCCTTTCATAATATATCCCAGCGTCAACCAGGCCCGAAAGAGATACACGCACGTGTTGGTCAGGAAATTTGAACAACACTCTCAGAAATGCATCCATTAAGTGGATTGAAACTTGACTGTGTGGTCCCAGTCTTCCCAACTGAGTCTGCAGCAAACTCAACTCTGGGGTAGAGCTGGTCGGGACAGAAAAACCCCACATGACTGTGATGGGATTCAAACCCACGACCTTCCAGCTGGGAGTCTGTGACGCTAACCACTTCGCCACAGCGGCTGGTAACAAAGAAAAATTTGATTTGTGGGTTTTGTGGGCAATGGTCAGTTGGTTACCACAAGAGTGTAGAGAGGAACCTTGATTTAGAATGCTCTGTATCACAGGAGTATATAAGAACCCTGGATTAAAATGCTGCTTTCCATAGAGTGTAGAAGAATCCTGGTTTAAAATGCCCCTTACTTCATGAGTACAGATAATTTAAAATGCTCCCTAACCACAAAAAATGTAGAAGAAGCATTTATTTAACATGCTTCTTACTAGATGAATGTGGAAGAACTGATTTTAAATGCTCCTATTCACACAGTATAGAAGAACCCTGGATTAAAAATGCTCCTTACTTCGAGAGTATAGAAGACCCCATAAAATGCTCCACAAAAAATGTAGAAGTCTTGTTTAACATACTCCTTACTACAAGAGCACAGAAGACTTAAAAATGGTCCTTACCATAAAAATGTAGAACCCTGATTTCAAATGCACCTTATCACAACAGTGTAGAAGAACCCTTGATTTAAAACTTCCTTACTTCAAGAGTATAGGTGAATTAAGATGCTGCTTACCACAAGATGTAGAAGAGGGCCTAGTTCAAAATGTTTGCTTACCACAAGAGTATAGATAGAAGAAGCCTGGGTTTGAAGTACTCCTTGGCGGCATCAAAGATGATCCTATAGTAGGGGTTGGCCCAAAGAAGGTATCCATGGCAACAACAGCATTGCCCACCTCTCCAGTCCCTTCCTCGGTTACATTGACAGAGATGGCTAGAGACGTGCGCCATCAGGGAACCATGTGCTGTGATGACGCATGTCAGCCACCGGAACTTGGAAATCCCATTCAACCATTCTCATCCAACTGCCAAGCCAGGACACAGTTTAGGAACATCATCATTGTTCCACTGATCTATGTAAATGGTGTGTGTAAACTGTATAAGTAATCATTACACATAACAAAATGATTATATTACTGTAGACACCCGAGACAAAAGCTGGATCAATTTCTTTCAATGTCATAGCTGAAGTTACATTTTTTGTTAAAGAACAAAGAAAATTCACATGTTTATTCCTTATGGTCACCATTTACACAATCCATAAAACACATGAACACACACACACCACACACGAAGCACAGAGAAAGGCAAAGAAAGAGAAAAAAAAGGGGGGCCTGGTGACACAGCAAAGCAAGTGGTTGTGGACAAGGATAGAAATAATAAAGAAAAGTAATTAAAAAAAAAAAACACAAAGATAATAATAAAAATAGAAAAATAGAAGAAAAAAAAACAAAGAGAGAAAAAAACAGAAAAGAAAGAAAGAAAAGAAAAAAGGATGAAAGAAAAAAAAAGGATGGAAGAAACAGAAAAAGAAAAACACAAAGAAAGAAGGAAGAAAAAGACAGCATAAGTGAAATGACTGTGCCAGGATAGGTGTCATTAAAGAGAGCAATTTTGGTTCTGCCCACAACTCCCAGGCGTAGAACTGCAAAAATAAGCCATGCACCGGCCCGCCCATATGAGTATCTGTCAACAATAACAATGACAAAAATCCATATTCATGCGATGATAAAAATCCTACTGACCTACTTTGCTCAATATACAGTACCAGGAACAAAGAAACAGAGAGAGAGCAACAACATTCACTGGATCTGTCTGGCTTTGTAAGTCATTCTTGTTTAATTTCAACAATTACTACCATCCGTAGGGGATATCTTCTGTGTGTGTTTGTGTGTGTGGTGTGTGTGTGTGTGTGTGATGTATATCTTAGCATCACAGCAATCACAGATGGATAACTAACTTTTCCCAGATCCGTCCAAACCTAAAAAGAGTTCTTCTGGTGGTCGCAATGGAGAAACGGAAGAAAGCAAACGGTTTATGCCGGCTGCACACTGGCCATTTGTTTTTAGGTCATTCATACCTTTTAAAGCGTAAAGCTCTGTGGTGCATTCCATGTCATGTACCACTCACAATGAAACACATTCTTTTGGATTGTTGGGACTTGCATAATGTGAAACATAAACATTTTACAGCAGACAGGAACGTACCGGGCGTGTCAAGACACAAAAGACATCACGGTCATCAACTGCACCCCAATCTATCTCCAGCCATCTCGACTTCGTCTTGCCACTGGACACAGATGGACTGGGGCGACTCGAGAGAGTGAGGCTGACCACAATGCACACAACTCCCCTCACTGTAATCCAAGTCAAGCGTAAGTCATGACTTCAACCCCCACAGCGCAAACCTCAAGTCCTGTGGCGATGGGCAAGTGGCAAAGGCAGCAGGGTTCAGACACATTGGGAGCTGTCAGTCACACAGGCGGCCCAGGGCATGTGGTCGCTCTCTACTGGGCGAAGCAGAAGTGGAGTTCAGCAGCCCCCTGTGTGTCTGAGCAGCCTTTTTTTAGGACCGCACTGCTCACTTCCACAGCAAGAGGAAGGGGCTATAGAAAAGGTGCCCTAAAACATTGCCTGCTTCACCTTACCATGGCCAGCAAACCGTGGCTGGGCACATGAAACGTGCGAACTCTACTGGACAACGCCAAGGCAGACAGACCAGAGCGAAGAATTGCACTGGTCGCCAAAGAACTTGCTGCTACAACGTCGACGTAGCCAGCACTTAGCGAAAACACGCCTAGTGGATAAAGCCAACTCACAGAATGTGTGTGGAGGATTTACATTCTTCTGGAGCGGACACAGCAGCATTGAACGGCGAGAGGCAGGCGTGGGATTTGCCATCAAATCCATCTCACCTGGAAAACTTGTCAAGCTCCCAGAGGGCATAAACAATCACCTGATGACACTCCAGCTTCCACTTGGGAACAAGAAGAGTGCAACACTAATCAATGCATACACCCCCCAACAATGACCAACCCAGATGACATCAAGGGCAAAATCTACGCAGCAGAACTAGACACTCTCATCACGGCAGTCGTCCCACCGTCTGAGAAGCTAATCGTACTCGTGGACTTCAACGCCAGAGTGGGGACCCCGATCACCAGACCTGGGAAGGGATCACTGGGAGACAGTACTGGCAACTGCAACAGCAAACGGCCCTCCTGCTTCTCAAGATGTGCGCAACTCATGACTCTGCTGCCCTACCCGCAACAAGACATCAAAGATGCACCTACGCTCCAAGCATTGGCATCTGATTGATTATGTCATCACCAGGAAGAGAGAGATGCGCGAGACATGAGAGTGACGAAGGCCATGTGTGGTGCCGACTACTGGTCCTGATCATCGCCTCATCGTGTCAAAGTTTAAACTACGCATCCTGCCCATGCAAAGACCCCAAGGTCAGAAAGACTGCAAAGAGAGGCTCAACGTCTCCAAGCTAAAGGACAGTAAAGTTGCAGAAGATTTCTCCAATGACCTAGATGGCAGGCTGCCCAAGACACGAGAGGATGACCCCAGCAGCACTGAAGAGCAGTGGGAGGCCTTCAGAGATATAGTCCACTCTACTGCCCTCGAAACACCTCGGACCAGCAACCTGTAGAACCAAGACTGGTTTGATGAGAATGATGCAGAAGTGCATTACACTGCTGTCGGAGAGAAACACCAGCTGTGTTCAGAGCACACCAGAATGACCCAACATCACAAAACTAAGGAAGATGCCTTCATCAGCGCAAAACAAAAAAAGTGCAGAAGAGGCTTTGCATAATGCAGGATGCCCTGGTTAAACCCAATGCCTACTGGATCGACCGAGATCGACCCTGCTGAATATTTGGTCAACAACTTTCGCTTTCACCATTGCATATCCCTGAATGCAATCGCGACAGAAGAGTCTTCCAATACTTCCGTTTCTGGACGCCATTTTGGTTTTTGTGTGCATGAGTTTTGGTGGGAGTAGTTTCGCTGCGTGTTTCGCTGCTGTGAATTTTCAAAGTTCAGATTTTTTTCGCGAAGATTTTCTGGGAAAATGGGTTTCTGATCAAGTAATTATGCAACTTGCAGAATTCATTTTCTGAAGTGATATTGATGAAGAGAGCGTATTTGCGGGCTACACTCTTGAAGAGGATTTGAAGCGAGACGATTCGGATGTCGATCTTGACCTAGTTATAAATAAAGATCGACTGAGGACTGATTTTGAGGCCCAAATCGATAATGATTCAGGCGATGATAATGACGATGTTGAATAGCCTATTGCTGCTGGGCCCAACCCCCCCCCCCAGAAAAAAAATTTGAAAAAACAAAACTTGCTAGAGATTCTTTAAATGTTGACTAGAGCGGTTGGCTACAAGAAGTGAAGCCCCCCAAAGTTTCCCTTGTTTGATAGCCTGAAAACCAGGTCAGTCAGTGGGTGTGTCCCATGATTTGCCTGTGGGAGCATCACCTTTAGCCTTTCGATTTCAGAAGAATTTTGGCAGACTTTAACGAGAAACAAATTTATTTGCTGCACAAAAGCAAGCAGAAAAAGATGAACATAAACTCTGGCCTAAAATAAAAACTGCCTGTTTATCAAAAAGCAAGGAGGAGATGGACAAGAGGTACATCATCACCGTAGTGTGTATGTCGGGGGGGGGGGGGGGGGGGGGGGGGGGGTGGGGGGGGAATTGCTCAGTGCACTTGTGCAAAAGCATGTTTGTTGAATTCCATCACAACCTAAAGTCCAGTATTCAGTAATCTGTTCATGTTATTTTTTTTCCCCTCAGTAGTTAGAAGGCAAATCTTGTATGTGATGCCTTCAGTCTAACAAAATTGTTGAAGTTTGTTTGTTTTTTTTTTTTTTTTTCACACAAAAGTTGATTATTTAGTGTGCAGATCATATAGAATGACTTTATTTTGTTCCTGAAGGTTTCAGTACTTTGTTTAGACTTGGAAAATCACTCCTAATCCATGACATTCTGTGGGGTACAGTGAATTTAGGGAAAAATTGTTTTAGCACCAAGAACACTGAAGTAGAGTTAGTCTGTTCGTTTTTTTTTTCTCGTGTGCCAAAGTTCACTATATATTAAAAAAAAAAAAAAGAGGCTGTTTAGGATGGAGTGATGTCTTTGAATTTTTTTCATAACTTTTACAGAATAGATAAGTTAGAAACAAATTTTTTTATTGAGATTTCTTTATGGCAAGTGTGTATGTGTTTGCGGAGTTACCTCTCTTGGCATGGTATTCACATAGTCATATAGCCACAAATTATGTGGTAGACAGAGGGTTTAAGCAAAAAGGCAGATGAAATCCAGTGCTACACAGACAGTCATGACACCAAGCGTTTCTATGACGCTCTGAAGGCTGTGTATGTACCCAGTCCTCCGGCTCCTCCCCCCTCCTCAATGCAGATGGGACCCAGCTGCTGACAGAAAAGAAGCAGATTCTGGAGAGATGGGCTGAACAATTTAAACCAGGTTCTCAACTGCCTTGCCTCAATCAACGATGAGGCCATTGCACACCTATCTCAAGTGGAGATCAGGCAAGACCTTGACAACCACCTCCCCTCCCCCCCCACAGAAGAAGTCAGAAACGCAATCAAACAACTTTCCTGTGGCAAAGCGCCAGGATCTAATGCAATCCCTGCCAAAGTTTACAGATCAGGAGACCCGGCCTTGACACAGAAGCTGACACAGCTCTTCCAGTCCATGTGGAATGAAGAGAGGATTCCACAACAATTGAAAGATGCTGACATTCTCCACATCTACATGAGAAAAGGCAACCACCAGTCCTGCGACAATCACCGAGGCATCTCTCTCTTGTCCATGGCTGGAAAGATCTTGGCTCGTGTCCTGCTCACTGCTTCTACTGCACCTTGAGCAGGGTCTCCTCCCAGAAAGCCAGTGTGGCTTTCATGCAGATTTGGGACATGATATTTGCTGCACGACAGCTCCAGGAAAAATGCCAAGTGCAGCAAAGCGATGTGTTTGTGACCTTTGTTGATCTGACCAAGGCCTTCGATAGCAGAGATGACTTGTGGAAGATCATGGAGAAAATCTGGCTGTCCCAGCAGGTTCATTATGACACAGAGCAGATGATGCAGCACAAAAAGGACTGCCTCTCACGAGCCTGCGACAACTTCTGTCTCACCATCAGCACCAAAAAGACCGAAGTGATGTATCAGCCTGCGCCAGGTAAACCCTACCAGGAACCACACATCATGGTAAAGGGGCAGAAACTACAGGCAGTTGGCAACTTCATCTATCTGGGCAGCACACTCTCACAAGCTGTGAACATTGACGCAGAGGTCAGGAACAGGATTGCCAAAGCCAGCTCTGTGTTTGGGGGACTCCGTGAAAATGTCTGGGAGTGAGAGGACTAAGCCTTACCACCAAGCTGAAGGTCTACCATGCAGTGGTACTAACCACTCTCCTCTATGCCAGTGAGACCTGGACTGTCTACAGCAGACACGCCAAACAGCTCAACCCATTTTCACCTCAGCTGTCTCTACAGACTCCTACACATCAAGTGGCAGGACAAAGTCCCAGACACTGAGGTCTTGGAAAGATCCACATCCCCAGCATCTACACTCTCCTTCAGAAATCCCGAGCCAGATGGGCTGGCCACATCGTCAGAATGCCAGATAGTCGACTGCCGAAAACAACTGCTGTACGGAGAACTGAGTCAGGGCAAGCGCAAAGTTTGGGGGCAGAAGAAACGTTTCAAGGACTGCCTCAAAGTGTCCCTCAAAGGCCAAAGGCCTGACATCAACCTCTCAACACCTGGGAGTCGCTTTGCCCTGGACCGCCCAGCCTGGCGAAGCAGCATCACAAAGGGTGCATGTACATCAGAGAAGAGACGCACAGCAGAAGAGAAAGCGAGCGAGCGCGCAAGGCCAGAGCTACCTCCACCTCAAATCATACCAATAGTATATCTGACTAGGTCCAACATGTGTTTAATCAAAAGAAGCAGTACTGAACAAAACAGAAATGACTCCCACTGCAGAGCAGTGCCTTCTCTGGCGAGTTGTTTCATGGTCACCTGATATTGACAGCTTCTTGCAGACTGCTGATGCTGTGCAGTGACAGAATGGGCCTGGGTGCAGCTGTGAAATCAAGCACCCCACTGAATCCTTTGTGCATCATACACATAAAAGACATTGGACTTTTTTTTTTTTAATTTCGGATTGTGTGTGTGTGTGTGTACGTGTGAGACACACAGAGAGAGACAGAGACTGAGAATATGTGACGTGTGATAATTGTTAAACAATGCATCTTACTGAGCCTAAATAAAATTCTCTTTTCCATTGAACAACAGAAAAAAAAATTACATGATTATTCAGAGAAGGTCCAGGAAAAAATGAATGGAATCTCATAGGCTCAAAGGCAAATTCTTGACATATTCGAGCCACAGAAGTTTGCAGTGGTTGGCCTGCATGAAAAGCAACAAAAATGTACAGACTCCAGACAGACTGACTAAAACCACTTTATTACTAGATTAGTCTTATGTTGCACTGACAATGTCCCTGCACATATCACACACACACACACACACACCATTTGTTCCATATCTTACATTGTTTTGAATGGATTAAAAAGGAAAAAAAAAAAAAACTATCCAATCTGTTCAAATATTTTCCATATTTGATTCATTCCTTTTTAGCCTCTTGAAGAGTTTTTTAATTTTTAAACTGATTATGATCGAGCCTGTCTATGAGGATATTTGATAACAAAGACATATTTTCATAAAATTGCTTACAAAATTTTTTTTTTTTTCCAGAAATGTCCTTATTTATAGTACTCTCTTAGATAATAATAATGATTATTTATGGCGCTTAATCTTACATCATAAGCCCTAAGCACTTACAAATATATAAAAGGTTAAAGGAAACATAAATGAAACCAACAAAAAGATGAATATTGCAATAAGTACTTTTTCATCTACAAACAAGACACATGATCCCACACACAAAAACACATGATCCCATTAACGCTATCGCACAACAACAGACACAACAGCATGCGCACGGCTTCGCGCGCGCACGCACACACACACACATACACACACACACACACACATATCTAATCCGATGCTAAATCTTGTAGTTTTTCTTCATGCTTTGCTAAGTACGTACTTACTGAACAGTAGTGACATGCCAAAAGTATGGAAACATACGATTGTTGTCCCAGTTCATAAACAAGGAAAGTCTTCTAGCGATCCTAAAAATTACGGACCTAGAGCATTACATCACACATCTGTAAACTATCAGAAAGAATTGTTTTTCAATAGACTTGCACATTACTGTGAAAAAAATGACATCATTCCTATTAATCAAGCTGGCTTTTCGTAAAGGGAGATCTACTATAGAAATATTAGTAAAATTATCAACAAATATAAAGAAACAATTTGCAAAACGTAAATGTGTCCTGGCTACATTTTTTGACATAAAGAAGGCTTATGGTCAAGTGTGGCATTCACAGTTATTAAAACAAACTTTAAAAATATTTGACTATCAGGAAATGTATACAATTACGTTAAATGCTTTCTGAAAGATAGGGTAATGTAAAACAAGAGTAGGAAAAACATATTCCACCAGCAGAACTTTGTCGCTGGGAATCAGCTCCACTTCTTTTCTCACTGCTATTGTATGATTTGCCAAATAAATTATCTAAAAAGGTAGTTCTCATTCAATATGCAGACGACATGTGCATGTGGATGTAAGTAGCTCTTAAAAAGAAAAACCCACAGTGTGATGTAAATTTCATCAAAAAGATCTATCAAGATGAACTAAACAGGATGGTGGAATACATGAAGTTGAATGGATTAAACTTGTCTATTGAAAAAACAAATATAATTCTTTTCAACAGTGGTAATAATCCAGATAAACTGCCTGTTTTTACATAGGGTGAAAACACCTCTCAAATACGTAACAGAAGTTAAATTCCTAGGAGTCCATTTTACATCTAAACTATCGTGGAATGCTCACACTGAATACTTATTAACAAAGGCGAGGAAAACATTA
The DNA here is from genome assembly GCA_016801955.1 of Conus betulinus. Taxonomy (NCBI): domain Eukaryota; kingdom Metazoa; phylum Mollusca; class Gastropoda; order Neogastropoda; family Conidae; genus Conus; species Conus betulinus. The sequence goes on along the minus strand of JADBJO010022144.1, from coordinate 4,276 downwards.
AATTTCCTTAAAATTATTTCTAAAGAAAAATGGGGACAGAATTCATCTACACTGATAACTCTGTGTAAATCTTTAATGAGGTTGAAAATAACATATGCCCAAGAAGTAATCCTTAGCGCTCCCTAAATATCTACTGAAAAAGTTTGAAAGTGTTGAATGCAAGGCATTAAAATTAGCACTTGGCCTTCCGGTGCATGCGTCATCTTCTCGTACGTATTATGAAGCGCAGGTGCTTCCCTTTGACGAATACAGAGAGGTTTTTTTGGTTTTTTTTTCCCACCACTTTCCCTCGCCTTTTTTTTGTTGCTGTTGTTTTTTGTTTTTTTTGTTTTGTTTTGCTTTTTTTGTTCCGATTTTTTTTCCTTTTTTTTTTTTTTTTTTTTTTTTTTTTTTTTTTTTTTGCGATCTCTTTTCTTTTTCCTTTTTTGTTACAACACCTAAACGCCTACCATCTATTATGCTTACACACAAACGCCTGCTTACGCACGTGTTCCACACTTTCATTCATGCCCAGTTCCAAGTGTTTTTTGATTTTTTCTATCATTGGACAATACTTCTTTCTAAAAATTCAATTCTCGCCCCCCCCTCGCCCCCCCCCCCCCCCCCCCCTCGCCCTACCCCCCCTTCCCCTTCCCCAATCCTCCCATTCTTTTCTCCCTTTCTCTCGTGTGTGCACTCCCTGCAGCGCGCTGCCTTTTTTTTTTTTTTTCCCCTCGCCTTTCAGTACATGGACAAACTGTGTGGGGATGTACGGATCATCTGCTGGAGGAGGGGGGGGGGGGGGGGGGGGGGAGGAGATGGGTGGAGTCTAACCTCATTGGTATCGACTGCACACACACACACACACACACACACACACACACACACATCTACATTTGTAGCTGTCCTATATTGTATAATGCAGAACACACTTGTGGTGTCATTAATTCTACAAGTATATGTGTTCTATGTTGTATTGTATCATATCATACTTTATTACGCTGTGCTGTATTTGATTGCTTTGTACTGCATTGCATTGTTTGTACTAATGGTATTGCATTGTTTAAAAAAAAACCTATTTGTGATGCGGAAAAAAAAAAAAAAGTGAGAATGAAAGAACCAAGCAAGCAAACTCATTACAACATACACTAGTGCACTGAAAAAACCCAGACATCATTGTACCATAGTTTCGAAAACAACTAGTAGATAATAGATATAGTCAGCCTTGTGCGGTAGGTTTTTGGAAGAGAGCATTTGACTTTGACATCACACCACAAATATGGAATGTCGCTACACGTGCAACAAAAGAAACAAGGCTTCGTCTTTTACAGTGGAAATTTTTGCATAATATTTATCCGACTAATATCATGCTGTATAAGATGAAAGTCAGAGATGACAACAAATGTTCATATTGTAGAGATATTGTTGACGGGATCGAACATTTTTTCTTTGAGTGCCCTACTGTCTTAGCATTTTGAGAAAGGTTGAGAATTATATTCTTATTAATCTTGACGTTCATGTGAAGTTCGACGTCTTAAAAGTGATATTTGGTATTACTGACCGGAACATTAGAAAAACAACACTAAATAAACTTAATCACATAATATTGATTGGAAAAATGTGTGTGAGCATTTTCAAAAAAACGAATGCTTCGATGTCCATCTGTACAATATTCGAAGCACATATGTCACTACGTAACAGATTTATATTCAAATGACATCAGTCAATAAAAATTAGTTTAACCAGTTGTAGGGAGATTCATTCATAGCCTCACCCCCTCCCACACTCTGCGGGCGCACTAGCACTTACGTTAGCTCATTTACACATCCCCGCTCCCCAACACACATCCCCGCGCGAACGTACACATTGATGCTTTTGTTGCCTTGCTTTTGGTCTTTCCTCATGACTTCCTTGTAGACCCCTTTTTTTTTCTCAATAGGGGCGTCTTTGTAGGGGAAGAGGCTACTCGTGCGAATACAGAGAGTTAGCGTGTTGTAAATTTGTTATCAAGAGTACAACTAATACATTTGTTATCAAGAGTACAACTAATAAAACGCACATTAGATCTGAAATAAAAATGAGGTCAGATATTAATTTTCCTTAAAGAGCAAAATCTATACCTTCTCAAAAAACACTGGCAACTTACACAACAAACGTATTACTGATTCTGGAGTTTCAATCGATAATGATGCACTATCCATTAGACCGTTATTTTCTCCTTTATCTCCATGGGAGCTTAATAAAGCACATTTTGATATTGAACATACCAATATAAAAAAAGATGAAACATAAATATGTTAGCAAGCTGTACCAAATGTCATGCTGAAAAGAACTATTCAGATCATTTGAAAATATACACAGATGGTTCGTGCACTGATAAACAAAACAGGTTGTGCATTCTTAATACCAGACTTAAGAGTAGAGAAATCATTTTATATCAGAATTAACAAATCGATATTTATAGCAGAATTACAGCGATACTCACAGCTTTAAATTACCTTTTAAACTTTCCAAAAAGAATATTTCAAATTCTGTTCTGTGGTTGATTCTAAATCAGTTCTTCAGGCATTAAAAGTTTTTTCAATTGCACACAAGACCTGAAATGGTCATAGAGATAAGTTGTATGATACACATACTAATTGCAAGAGGAACGCATGTAGCTTTTTGTTGGATTCCTTCACACTGTTCTTTTCATTATAATGAAAAAGTAGACAGGGCAGCTAAACATGGAGTCAAAAACAGTTCTGACTCGGAATTGTTTGATTTCCCTTATCAGTACACGGACAGTGCAACTTAGTTAAGTCGCATATCTGTAATGCTTTTGAAAAATAGTATGGTAGATCACGTCAGTAAAGAACAGTTTGATATTAAATGAAATCAAAGAGAATTTCAACTTGATAGAAAATTACTCTCGTTAATGTACAGGTGGAAACTTATGCATGTAAAAACAAAAATATGTAAAAAAAAAACATAGTTTGCATATGTGGAGACAAAATTACTCCAGATCATATTGTTTCAGGCAGTGAAGTGAAAAAAATCATTCCAGTATTGAAGCAAAAATACTGTGCAGGCTATTTTTGAGTCTCCAGCTTTAACGTATGAATTCTTTGTACAGTTAGAACACACCCCTATTGGAAAATACTTATAATATTTCTAACAACTTTATTTGTGGTGGAGGACAAAGAAAGAGGAGTGGGGTGGATAAAATAGTGGCGGAGATGGGGGGGGGGGGGGGGGGGAGCAAAGGATTTTTTAAAAAACTACTTTCATGCGTTTTGACTTAAAATTGATTAGTTAGTTGTTGGTTATAAGTATTTTGTTTTATGTTAATCTTCACTTATGACTTCTGTAAAGATATTCACACACTACACCTCCACAACTCGCTCACACATACTGGCACACACACACACACACACACAACACACACACACACACACACATATATTCGCATGCACGTGCACCCATACATCCATACATACACACATGTACACATTACGTGCACGCTCGCAATTACTCTGTACATCTTCACCTTTTTTCTTTTTTTTGTCTAATATCATGAATAGTGGATAGACGTTAAATGAAAGACACACACGCATACACAACATTAGTCACAGAATCCATTTGATGGGCAAGGGAAGGGGAAGAAAGAAACTTGCTACTGATAGGTGAAGAGGCTGTTTTTAGAGATGGCTCAAAGGAAGACAGAAAGTATGAACTCCGCAAAGATAACTGGGAGTTTATTCCAAGAAAACTGGGACCCTGAAGAGAAAAAGAAGGGATTATGATCGCCATCAGGTCTGGTTCGAATCAAGGGAATGTGAGCAGCAGGTGTTGTCTAGTAGAATAACACAATGCTTAGGAAGGAACAAAGATGACTGAAGGGGATCAGCAAAGGTAGGATAGGAGCTAAGCCATTCAATGATTCTAAAGCAGAGTAAGGGACAGTTTGTAGGTCTATTCGTTTTTTGACCAGCAGCCACAGTGAAGAGAAAAGAAGGGAGTGACATGAGAAGATGTAGGTTGTCTGAGAATCAAATGAGCAGCATTGTTTTATACTTTCTGGAGATGACTGAGAAGATCTGGGGACAGCCAGCTAGAGAGAATTGCAGTTATCAAAGTCTAGAGATTGAAGGATGAAGGAAACAGAAACAAGGGTTCTGTGGCATCAACAGAGAGAAGATGTCACATAGAACCAATGCGGCAAAGCTCAAGGGGGTAACAGACTGTGGAACACAGTGTTGCTGGAAGGAAAGGGCTGAGTCAAGGGCAACACCTAATTCTGTGCAGATGAAGATGT
>JADBJO010022143.1:26829-28387 GCA_016801955.1 Conus betulinus | reverse complement strand
CCCAAGAATTCTGAGGGACTAGCTAGAGCGGTTTCTCTTATCAGACTTTAAACTCGTAATGCCTATTTGAAGATAAAGGCTTCAATATGACTACAAAAACAAAACAAAAGAAAAGAAAAAGAACAAAGGAAAAACGAGAAAAAGAAAGGAAAAAGCAGCCCCCCCCCCCCCCCCCCCCCCCCCACCACTCACGACACTCATCCCATCCCATAACTGTGTGGGGACAGGTCAAACTGTTTAAAGCCCAGCGGACCACTGGGGCCCACGTGTAGGCTGGAGTCGGGTCAGCATCTCAACAGAGATGAGCCACCCGTGGGTGGCGTAAAGGAGCCCAGTGAGTAAGACTATGTCCCACATAAAAATGTCGGTTTATGACTGTACACACACACACACCACACCACACACACACACACACACACACGCACACACCGGGGCACACACACACACACACACAACACACCACACACACACACACACACACACACACACACACACACACACACCACACGCACACATACCACACCACACACACACGCACACACCTCAAGCGCACACACACACACACACAACACACACACGCACGCACAAACACACACACCACACACACACACACACACCACACACACACACACACACACACACACACACATCAGTGCTATACGTCATTTTTTTTTCCCTTAAAATTGCCTTTTCTTATGTAGTTCCTATTTACTCCTTCTTCAACTAGATCAAGTGCCTACGTTTATTTGTAAGATCCTATGGTATTGAGTCATTCATTCGTGGGGTCACTGTCGTCTGAGTCATTCATTCGTGGGGGTCACTGACGTCTGACTGAGACATTTATTTGTGGAACACTGTTGTCTGACTGAGTCATTCATTCGTGGGGTCACTGTTCGTCTGAGTCATTCATTCGTGGGGTCACTGACGTCTGACTGAGACATTTATTTGTGGAATCACTGTTGTCTGACTGAGTCATTCATTCGTGGGGGTCACTGTCGTCTGACTGAGACATTTATTTGTGGAATCACTGTTGTCTGACTGAGTCATTCATTCGTGGGGTCACTGTCGTCTGACTGAGACATTTATTTGTGGAATCACTGTTGTCGAGACTGGGTCATTCATTCGTGGGGTCACTGTCGTCTGACTGAGACATTTATTTGTGGAATCACTATTGTCTGACTGAGTCATTCATTCGTGGGGTCACTGTCGTCTGACTGAGTCATTCATTCGTGGGGTCACTGTCGTCAGACTGAGTCATTCATTCGTGGGGGGCACTGGCGTGTGACTGAGTAATTCACTATCCTGCGGTCAGTGTCGTGATCGGGTGATTAGTTCGATGCAACACTGTCCCCGAGTAAGCCCACGAATGTAGGACTCAATCAGACGACAATCAGACACAAATGAATGAATGAATAAATAAATAGATGAATTAACAAGCGAGGGCAGTATCGGTTCACACGTTGACGTTAATAAAGGACAGAGAGTCCAAGTTGGTGAATATTTGACTTCAACTGGCATACCCGTATCAATAAACGTTAGCATTTGATGTGTTTCGAAG
>JADBJO010022143.1:16829-21829 GCA_016801955.1 Conus betulinus | reverse complement strand
GCACCCATGTCTGTTAGTTAACTGGCCGGTACCCTGAGGTATTGCGGCACCCATGTCTGTTAGTTAACTGGCTGATGTCCTGCCCTGAAGTATTACGGCACCCATGTCACCATTAGTTAAAAAGCCAGTGCCCTGAGGTATTGCGGCACCCATGTCTGTTAGTTAACTGGCCGATGCCCTGAGGTATTGCGACACCCATGTCTGTTAGTTAACTGGCCGGTGCCCTGAGGTATTGCGGCACCCATGTCTCCTGTGAGAGCTGTCTGTGTTTGGCATGTGTTAAATCGTGGTCTGAGGGAGAGTGGGTTAGGAATGTGCACAATGGGTAATAAAGGAAACGAATGGTGGAAGGAGATCATAAAATAATGCAGTGTGTGTATGTGTGTGTGTGTGTGTGTGTGTGTGTGTGTGTGTGTGTGAAATCATGTGTAAATATGAACAAGTTGATGTGTGCTTGTGTGCATGTTTAGTGTAGTAGTGTGTGTGTGTGTGTGTGTGTGTGTGTGTGTGTGTGTGTGTGTGTGTGTGTGTGTGTGTGTGTGTGTGTGAGAGAGAGAGAGAGAGAGAGAGAGAGAGAGAGAGAGAGAGAGAGAGAGAGAGAGTCTACTCGCGTACGTACACGTGCAAAAATTGGGGTAAGTTGTTATGTGTATAAGTGTATGCGAGTTAATGTATGCATATGTGCATATTATATTTATAAGCAAGTATATTTTTGTGTGTGTGTGTGTGTGTGTGTGTGTGTGTGTGTGCGCGCGTGCGTTTGTGTGTGTGTGTGTGTGTGTGTGTGTGTGTGTGTGTGTGGTGTGTGTGTGTGTTTCACAGAGAGAGAGAGAGAGAGAGAGAGAGAGAGAGAGAGAGAGAGAGAGAGAGAGAGAGCACTAATGAGTGATTTTCCTGTTTCACCCAATCTGCAATGTACATTCATCCAGAAATCTGACTCTGACAATTCGTGTCTTTTCACACCGTTTTATTTCAACAAATTATTCAAACGAATAAGGGACATAACTCTATAAATACTTCATCAGTTTCGGCATATTCCTAATATGCGGATCATCTTTAAGGCCTGGGATTACCCATAAGGGCACAGACACATCCTCCATTAAATGTGAAATTACGATTGTTTACCCTGTGCAGTTACCTATGGCACAAAGCACACAGTCATCCCCTCAAACTCACACATCGACACAGACGCTGGTACAGATATCTACACAGGTACAGACACAGAAACAGACTTGCATATACAAACTGCACGGGCAGAAAAAAAAAAAAAGCATGCACAGACACAGCAAGATGCACAGGTACAAGCACATACACACCAACACACATACGGACAAACACGCATGCATAAACACAGACACATACGTTGACACAGATACAGATACGAACACAGACGTACACATAGATACAGACATACACCTCGACGACATAAACATAGATGCTGACGTACAAGGACGTAATCACTAACGACGTAGACACTATAACAAACAGCACTCGCCGCACTGCTGGTTTTAGCAAGTGTCTCTAATAAATCATATGCACATGATTGTCGCTACGTTTTTTCTGAAATCGAGTGATGTCATTTATCTACACACACACACACACACACGCACACCGCACGCACGCACGCACGCTCGCACGCACGCACGCACGCACGCACGTACGTATGCACGCACGCAAACAACACACATTACAAGCACACACACACAAAACTTGATTTTTTTCAGTTCATATAGACCAGCCGACCACAAGAAGTCATATCTAGGCTATCATCTTGTTAAAGTGCAGTACCTACACAATTGCAAAACAAACAAACAAACAAACATCACCTTATGGAACACGTATTCTAAAAACACGTTTTAAAATCTCCATTCCGTAAAGTCTTTGATAGGATGAAAACTGCTTATGTCTCTTCAGGAATTAAAACATCACATCCGGTGGAACATCTCTGAACAAGGTGTTTATGGAGTCTGCTGGAAAGTCTCTCTCTATCATCACACACACACACACACACACACACACACACACACACACACACACACACACACACACACACACACACACATACACACACAAAAAGGCACTTCGTAGGTCTCACACACTAAAACGTGCAGCACGCAAACCCATTTTGCAGAATCCCTGATGAAGTGGATGTCTGCGAAGAGATAAAATTCAATCACACCATTTTTTTTTCATCACAGACAAGTCTTCCATTCACTTTCACACAATATGGTGTCTGGAAAAGAACAAGGTTTGAGATCAGATCAAATAATGCACAGTCCAGAAAACAACAAACAAAGCAAAACAAAACAAAAACATACCTGCAAACACTTGTTGCCCACACACATGTCCACACACACACACACACACACACACACACACACACACACGTGCACCGCGCACGCGAGCAAACACACACACACACACACACACACACACACACCACACACACACACACACACACACACACACACGTGCACGCGAACAAAAACACACACACGCACACAGAAAAAACGCACACACATATACACACGTGCACCGCGCACGCGAGCGAAACACACACGCACACACACACACACACACACACACACACACACACACCACACACACGTGCACCGCGCACGCGAGCAAAAAAACACACACACACACACACACACACACACACACACACACACACACACACACACACACGCACGTGCACGCGAGCAAAACACACACACACACACACACACACACACACACACACACACACACACACACACACACACACACACACACACAAGTATTTGTGTATCCCGGTTAAAAATACACAGCGGACTATTCTTGAAACGAATTCAGCTGAACCCGAATGATGACGTTTTGAATTTTGGTGAAAACCAGTGCATCGATCATATCTTCCAACGACTGCGCTCACATAGTTTGTTGACATTTTCCCTTACATGCTTTCATCAATCGTTTTGTTCAGTCAAACCATAGCAATATGCTATTCCATGGATGATGAGGTTTGCTGTGACCACACCAATAGTTCACCGGACTGTTATCTTTCAGGCACAGTATAGACACAGCTGGACAATTGAATTGTGCTTGGTTGGTGCTGCATGTAGCGTGTACGTGGATGAGGATACAATTACATCAGTTCCTCCAATGGAGGGACCTCGTCTTTTAGTTTTCAGGGGTAGGTGTGTTGCATTCTTGCTGTTTATGTTGCCTGATAGTGTTCACTCGTCCGACACCGATCCTACAAGGAGTGCCCCTTTCCGAAGGCCGAGCCTGTATGTACATGAGTGGAATGTCATTTCTGCGGTGATCGCAGCATTAGATGAAGATGGAATTGCAGACTCAGCCACACCATTCCTCCACACGACCCTCTTCTTCAGGTGTTGAGTTGTCCCGCTTGAAACAGTGTGTTGGCTCAGTTGTTGGTGACGTTGCCTCCCCCTTTTCTTCAGGTGTGAGTTGTCCCGCTTGGAACAGTGTGTTGTTCCGTTGTTAAGTGTTGTCCTGCTTGGAACGGTGTGTTGGTTCCGTTGTTGGTGACGTTGTTAAGTGTTGTCCTGCTTGGAACGGTGTGTTGGTTCCGTTGTTGGTGACGTTGTGAAGGGTTGTCCTGCTTGGAACAGTGTGTTGGTTCCGTTGTTGGTGACGTTGTGAAGTGTTGGCCTGCTTGGAACAGTGTGTTGGTTCCGTTGTTGGTGACGATGTGAAGGGTTGTCCCGCTTGGAACAGCGTGTTGGTTCCGTTGTTGGTGACGATGTGAAGGGTTGTCCCGCTTGGAACGTGTGTTGGTTCCGTTGTTGGTGACGATGCCGTCGAGGATCACGTGCAGGGCGTGGAGCCCAGCGTCAGGTCAGACCAGTCCTTTGAGGAGGGCGCCCTTCTTGAGGCTGAGGGCCGGCATGGCGGGGCTGGAGCCCTCCTCTGTCGGCGCCGGCTTCTCCGAGGGCTCCATCACGGTGCTAGCCTTACCCTGCAGCAGGCTGCAACACATTCAGACAGGCTGGACATGATGACGTCATCATGGTGCCAGCCATACCCTGTAGCTGGACATGATGACGTCATCATGGTGCCAGCCTTACCCTGTAGCTGGACATGATGACGTCATCATGGTGCCAGCCTTACCCTGTAGCTGGACATGATGACGTCATCATGGTGCCAGCCTTACCCTGTAGCTGGACATGATAAAGTCATCATGGTGCCAGCCTTAACCTGTAGCTGGACATGATGAAGTCATCATGGTGCCAGCCTTAACCTGTAGCTGGCTGGACATGATAAAGTGAACCACAACCATCTCACCACCACACCAAAGTCTTGTCGAGGAGGACGAAGACGATGACGATAATCACAGACTGAGCATCAATATCAACAGTGACATGACCTATTTTTTTTTGCAACGAACTTACAGTCACGGCATCTTTGATGACAGCAAATCACAGAAAATCAATATCAATATCTACAACATAAGTAAAGACTTTACAAAAAAGGAATTTACAGCGACGACGACGATTATGAAAATAATGACAGGCATTAATATATCATATAACAACACAACGAAGATTTCACAACGAGCTCGTAAACGACGACGACGACGACGACGACGACACAACAACTATTCAAATTTTAGTATTTTACTGTAAAATTGTAACTGGAAAAATATGGTATACTTATACCAATAGTTACAGACGATGAATATTGATGTCAACAATGACATGAGCCACGATTTAACAACAATCTAGTCGTCAATAAGGACGACCACATACCACGTCAATAATACAAGGAAAAAAAATGGTTTAAACGTTTATCACAATCCACATCTCCACACGACGCCACATAACGGTCTAAAACAGATAGTGACTCTGCAGAACGTCTGAAGAACCAGGCGCCGTGTTACAATGCGTAACTGACAAATCACGCGCTGAGAGGTCGAGGGGTTCGAGACTCACCAGAGGCATACGCTTGTGGGACGTGTCAGGTGTTGGCGAAACTCATTTCTAGTGTAAAGTGTG